>JAIUCV010000041.1:1990673-2280886 GCA_026724425.1 Erythrophleum ivorense
ATGAAATTTTTGAGTCCTCCGGGTTTCTCAGAAGCCTTGAAAACTATGGAAAGCCCCAGGACAGTTAAATCCCCTCCGATGGACGTTTTCCAACGTCGGTGTGCCTGAACTTTAATGGATTCATTCGAAAAGGTTTTAGTTTCGATTTGAGTGATTCCAAAGGCATTTTATTTAATTGGGAACCTAAATTTTATAATGGAAAAGATGGTTTTCAAAAAGGAGCTAAAACAAAGGAGAAACGAAAATGCCAAGAACGAAAGGCAAAATGAAAATTTTTGAAAAGTGTAACTCATTCCCACCTATATATATGATGCACCCTTCTTCTCTCTTCATCATGCACGACCATGTTCTGCCCAAAACCAGAAGAAAACCCTAGGGGATGAGGCACACAAGAGGAGGAAGAAAAGGAAGAGAAATTCAAGGTAGAAAATATGGATTTTTATGATTTTTCATGCTCTTTCTCGTCCAAACCTCTTCTCCTTCATTCTGCTTTATTTTCTATGATTATAATGAAGTATATGGATCTGTTTTAAAGGAGAAATTGAGGGAAAAATTCGGATTTGAAGAGAGGAACTCAAAGAACACAAGATTCAAGTGAGAAAAAGCAAGAAAGAAGGTAATTTCTCTTCCTATGGTCGTCATCTTTGGTTCCCTCCTCCTCCATTTTGCCTAACATGAGAAAATCCTAGGAGGACTTGATTTTTAGGCAGAACCAAGGGTGAAACTAAAGAAAATGGGTGTGGAGATTAAGAATATACAAAGAAAATTATCAAAAAATCATTAGATTTCAAGATGCAAATTCTAGGGTTGTGTGCACCTTCCAAAATCTGATTTCATATAATTCCTAGGCCTAATTAAATGAGCTCCTAATCCCTAAGATGCTCCCCATAAGCTTTCTTCTTCAAGAAAATAAAGAAATCTCCATATAGCCCAAAGTTGCCCTATGTCTCGGCCAAAGAGGGTTCTTGTAGTTGAGGAGAGTTTTAAATTTTTCTAAATCCATTATTGAGTCATATTTGATGAATGAAAATGAGGGGAGGCATTGGGAAAAATTTAGAACTTATTGAAAGTGATTTGGTACCTTAGGTTCCATATTATGACCTACAGAAGCAACATGATGTTAGGCCCTTTGTTGTAATGGTGTGATGACTCCAAGAGGCTTAAAATGAGTCAAAAATCATATTTGAAAGGAATGAATGGAGCCTAGAAATTATTTGAGGGGTGTTGCTTCATTAGGTGCAATTATGAACCATAATGAGGCTTATAGAGCAATCTAGTATCTAAGTAAGTTGTATGGCCTTAGAGATTGTTTCATGAACCTAATTGGCTTCCATAAATTGTATCTAGGCCAAGAGAAACCATCTCCACAAGTTTGTGGGTGTGTGACTAAAAGAAGAGGCTTGAAATCTAACGAAAACATGTGTAATTGTGTGTAAGGTAGCTTTCTCCACCTTCTCTCATGCATGGATGTGTGTTTAGCTTGTCTTATAATGTATGTATGTGTATTTTAAAGCCATGAAAAGTATGCTAGCATGATTTTATATGCCATGATTCATGATGACATAATATGTTTTCAAATGTGTGCATGATGTTTTTTTGAGTTTGCTTAAGTGTGGAGAGGCCAAGAACTTTTAACCATGGTGAGGATAAGCTGAGAACCCTTAAAATTGGTTAAGACCAAGTAAAGAGTCACCCAAAAGCAAAGTGGGCTCCCAAGAGTATGGTTGAGTCCAAACTCTTAAAGAATGGGTGAGGCAAGCCTAAAATCCATGAGGAAAAGTGTGAAGCCAATCCAAACACTTGGTAAGCTCTTAAATGTTTTATATGACTTGTTCACATGCCAAGCTTACTTCTTGCATGTTCATAGCTTCCATGATATCCATGCATGCATTTTTAAGGCTTGCTTTGCATATATTATATATGATTGAATGGGAAATGAGCTATTAGGATTCTTTGAATCTCATTCCCTCCTTTCCAATGATCTCACATGCTAGGTAGACCAAGTGGATATGTTAATGGGAGCCAACAACATTAAAGGAAGAAGATTGACATCCATATGTCTAGCATTTTCCTTTTAAAGCCATAATGAATCATAATGATGTATATTAATGTTGTAAATGGTTTATGACCCTTGAGACATGTAATTATGCTATTATATGAAGTAGAAATGAAAGTATGTGTTATGTAAATGATGGAATGTGAATTGAGTATGTATGGCAAAGATTGCTTCATGAATGAGTTTATGGAAATGTGCATATGTGTGCATAGAAAGGCCAAAATGAGATGCATGGGGTTTGAGACCATTTGGGCAACTCACACAAGTCCTAAATGTGTTTTTAGACTTGCCCAAAAGGTTCCAAAGCTAAAGAAAAGCCATTTGGTAATTTTGGTATCCCATATGGAGCCAAAATTGACTATAATGGAACCTTATATCACTTTTTAGTCAAATGAGTTATTCTTAGTCTAAAATTTGGTATGTAATTAGGTCTCATTAAGAGATTTTTGGAAAGCTAAATATCATAATTTTTGGAGGTCTACAGAATATTTGATAATTTTTTAAATTCTAGTTTTGGTCTGCTATACTATTCATTTGTCCGAAATTGAATTCTATCATACGAGGCCCAAATGATGTCCAATTTGAATGAAATTTGATACAGAAAAACTAGATATTTATAGTGACTTGTACCAACTAGAAGCACCTCAATTAGATGTCTAAAGAGGGAGATATGAATTTTTGAACATTTTGTCTAGTACCAAGGGTTTTGCCCGACCTGAGTTACTATTCTATTAAATTCTGAGGTCTGGGCATCATGAACTGGTTTGAAAATATTTTTTTCCTCTAGCTAACATCCACATATTTTCAGATTGGTATCATTTTCATAGATTGGATTTTTTTTGAAATTAATTGAATATTTTCAAAGTTTTCTACAGAATTTTGTGACAATTCCAGAGTGTAGTTTGACCTCTGGACTATTTCGAATGTCAAACATCCTTTGTGATGGATGTTATGACCTGAGAATATTTTTATTGTGAAGTAGACATTCGTAGCTTTCCAGAATGACCAAGAATCCTTATTTTTTATTTTTTTAGATTTAGTTATGATTTTTCAAAGTTATAGTTAGAAAAAGGGACAAATCTGGCCAAAATTAGACAACTACATTTTGTGCTTCATTTCGGTTTCCATAAGTTGTAAGCATGATTTTGTGATGCAAAAGAGTTGTATTGATGGAGTTAAATATGAGGATGTATGATATGAGCTCACACGGTCCACGTGACACCAAATGAAATTTTTATATATGACGTGATGCAATTAAATGCATGATATTAATAAACTTTTCTACCTCCCTCGTGGAATCTTAATGATGTGAGGTACATGAGCATCATGAAATGAGCTATAATTTATGGTGTTACATTTTATTGGTATCAGAGCAAAGTTCTAGACTCTCTCAGATTGGATTTGGCTTGAGGATGTAGTAATAGGGCTATGTAAAAGGCTTGTATGGCTATAAAAAGTCCTATATGAGACATATTAGGTGTAGGAGAATAGTTTGTGGCTTTGTTTCATGATGAGTAAGTTGTATGATGGTCTTAGAATAGCTAGTGGACACCGAGAAAGGTTGGCTTCTAGAGTAGCTTGGCAGAGCTAAGCTTGAGCGAAGTTAAGGGATCTGACAGCTGGAGCTCCATGTGATATGATAGCTCGCCAAGATCGGTGGCAAGCCTTAGATATGAATGATAAGAAATGATCTTATTGATAGGAAGAGGCTTGTTAGAGAGAGTATGTGAGGCCTAATTCTCCCCGATAGTCATACTCAGACCATTTCGAGATGTCCTGCTTAATACAGAGACAAGTAGTGATGCAGCGCGGTATGAAATGAGATTGCAGCTGCACAAGACCAATTTAGAAAGGAATGATAAAAAGAGTCATCCCCTAACCACGACACCCAAATGTCTAGGTGAGTTTTAGAGCCCAAAAAGGTAATTCCCTCAGGTTAGGATTTTAAGTTATAAGCTACACCTTTTAAAGCCCTAACAACCCAAAGGTAACAACTAGCTATGTATGAATGAAGCAAGAGGTGGAATCCTCTAGCTTAATGATGGGTTAGATATAAAGGTAATGAGGCTCGGGTCAGTAACTAAAGATGAGAATCTAATCCCTGAAAAAGTAAGCCAATTAGAGGCCGTTAGCTGCAGTCAATTAGTTGCTTAACCGCGGCCAATTATTCCAGATAGCAGCAAGGCAATCCAGAGAGTTCCTCATCGCGGCTAATTAAGAAATTAGCCGCGGCAAATGATGTGTTAGCCGCAGCAAGTGGCACCATGAATGCCTTGTTGATTATATTCAAGCCAACTTGAGAAAGGAGTTGATAAGGGGCTAAATAACCCACAGAGAGTAAGAACCCCTAGTATAAGTAGAGAAAAGGATAGTGAATAGTCACAAAAGGTTAGAAAGAAATCCGTGGGCCTAGCAAATGAAATTGAGGAAAGAGCTCAACACAGAGAAAGTTAGACACAAGAATGATGAGGTTATTGGTACCCACCTTTAAGGCATTGACTCCAACCTAGAATGCTACCCAGTAAGACACTGAAGGATAGAATACTAGTGTAGCCTCAAAATAACATAAGATAAGACTATCAGCAGTGAGGCACATAGCGAGTGTCCTAAAAAGGTGTATCTCATAGGTAACACCTAGAAGTAAGTATGAGTAGCCAGCAATAGAGACCCAAAAAAGAATGAGGATAGTTAGTAAGCTACAGGTCTTATAAAATGACTAGCCTAGACTGAGTATAAGCTAAAGCCTAGGGAGATTACCAATAACATCATTCTAGGTGAGATATGTAAATGAAAGGTTCAGTGAAAGTTCTCCCTAGATCGAAAAAGGAAAGATGAGATATCTTAAGTCAGGGAAAACCACCCAGTAGTGGTTAGTAAATTCCCCTAGATAGACCCCCCGAATTATAAAAGTACAATGATAAAAGAAGCGAGGAAGAGCTGAGAAACTAACTACAGAAAAGATACCCTCACTTTAGTCATGATTAAATGAGTAAGCTAAACCCAAAAAGGTAAATAGATAGAGGTCTAAAAATTAGTTAAACAAGCTCTCTAATATGAGAATGATATGGGGTTAAGGCACGTGAGTGATTAGAGCACCCAATAAAACATGAGCTTCAGTAAGGTAGAATCCAAACATTGAGAGTATGTGTTCTGGATTGAGTTAGCAGAACCTTAGAAATAGTATACTATGCTTCTGGGAATGAGGCTAAAGAGACTGAACAAAGAGAAAGCCCAGCTCTGATCCAAACATAGAAATAAGCTGAACAGACAGTTAATGCCTTAGTACCCTCAAGAAAGCTCAAGAAAGCTAGAGACCACCTAAGAAGGCGAGCCTCGTTTTATGTAAAGAAAGAGTATAAGCCGAGATCGCCGTAGAATGAAATTCCTAGGATTATATAAAACAAAATTCTACTTACCGAGGGATGGTCTAGCTAAGAGCAGAATAAGAGTATGAGCAAAAGGTAGTAAGCTACAGCCCGTTGATGTTACAGAAAGTGAATAAGTGGAGGAATCCTAAGAAAATGCAGGTGCTCTTGAGCATAAAGAAACCTGAACTGGCAATAGAAATAGCCAGCAGTAAAACATCTTTTTACCTAAATAAGAGGATAAGAAAGGTAGAAAGAGAAGACATAACAATATTCAAGCTGATGACATATTAAATTGAAAATAGATACTCAGTTAATGTGCTTGAGTCCTTAAGAAAGTACACTTGTTCTTGGCATAGCTGCCCTTTTAGCATGATACTACCCGAAGTAAAAATAGCGGGGCGATACAGAGAGATCTTGGGATGTAGTAGAGGAAAAATCCTACTTTCCCTGAGTACTCTACAAAAATAGGGCAGATAGAGAAAAGTAAGAAAGAGATACTTTAGATTATTAGGAAATTTATAATATATAGGCAATATTAGCTTTGAGCTCAGTCATGAGGCGCTTGTGTATTAGTATTTGATGTTATGGTTTGCTTACAACAATGGTTACATGATATTGGGTCTGGCTAACCCAGTAGTAATGTGGTTTAAGTGCATAGCAAATGACAACATCAATCACAAAAGTATCCTGATAATCAAAAGGTGTCCTAGTTAGTTAGACAACGAGATAAGTTGGAAAAGAAAAGTAAAGGGATTCCAGTAATATCAAAATGATGAGAAAAGCACATAGAGAGGAATCCCCAGTGAAAAAATTTCAGATTTAGTATGCATAGCCTGAGTCCCTTATAGTATGTATAAATGAAATAAATAGGGACCAGTGTATAGCCTCTCTCCTGCCATAAATGTTAACCACACTCAGAGTGTGAGATGCCCTAGTGCCAAAGCACTTAAAAGCAGAACGTGGGCATGGTTAAAAACTATAGGATATGAGAAGAAGGCTAGAATAAGCATATGTAAAGTAAGTAAGTCAATTGAGTAAGAAAAGGATGCCCAAGCAAAAGGGGATAAAGTGGGAATTTGAGGATCCTATGAGGAGCAATGAGTGAAAAATTTAAAACGCTCCCTAGTATTAGTATGATGGGACCCTAGAGAATCAGATGACATAGAACCCACTTTGCACGAAGAGTGCAATATATTTTTGAGTTTAGCCTTAACTATTATGAGCGATAATTACCGGACTTAGTGAGTATGTATTTTACTGTCAAATATAGTGATCTTAGGCTTTGATGTCTCCTAGAGATGAATCACAATAGATCCTAGCATAGCACAGCGCATTATAGTAGACCCTAGTAGGGCTCTAAGAGGTCGTAATAGACCCAGGGGTCATAATGGATCCCACAAAGTTATAAAGAGCCCTAACCACAGCATGATACTTCTCTGGTGAAATGACAGCCTGAGATAGTTTTATAGAGTAGTTAGTCTCAGAGACCAGTATAGTTTCAGCTAGCCTTTATCTCAAAGACTACAGATCTCCTGAGTCTAGTAGACTGTTGCTACAGAGATATGAAGGCTTTACTCAAATAATTTGACCACTGATTAGCTCTCTTTAGAGATGAGCATAGTGTATGGGATGAAAAAAGCAAGAAATTAGCTTTCAAAAGTTAAAGCTAGACGAACCACTACTTAACAGACAGTAGCCCTAACTGAGGGATAGAGAGATCCTCGTATGCTAACTCATGTATTCAGAAAGGGGTTAGGTGCAATTTTTATATGAGATAAGTGATACAGTATATCTCCAGTGAGCAAAATGTGATAATAGCTAGCATCCCATCAGAGCCCAGCGATAGTCAATGGTAGTAGCTCTTCAGTGCTAGTATAAGACACGTATGTTAGGCCTATCAGTATTGAAATAAGGAACTATACAATACCACTGTAAGTGAGCAAAGAAAGTGAGGAAAAGTCTTAGCCTATAGAGATAGATGTAGTAGTAAATAGAGAAATTGGGATCATTAAAAGTGAAAACTCCTCAAAGGAGTTGTAATCCCAGTAAGAAATTGAGATATGAGGCCTATGATAGAAAGAATGTGAATTATAATCATGGGATGAGCTAGTAAGAAAGAACGCAGAGATAAACAATGGATGGAACATGTAAATAAGCAGACAAACAAAAATCTCTGATGGCTCTAATGATTGGAAAAGATGATGAGATGTTATGAGAAGCCATTCAGAGAGGATACGGGAGACACAATATGAAATAACTTACCTCTCAAGATATGTAAATGAGTCTAATAAAAAAAACGTTAATCCTGCGAATAGGTTAACATTAACCTGACATGATTAGTAAGCCTTCCTAGGGTAGGCCTCCAAAGCCAGAAATTTCTTTTCCTTATAAGAAAGAACTAGCTAGTATTTTATAGCAATAGAGCCCTTATTAAGAACTAGCAATGAAAAATCCCTTGGCTAAAAGAAAACTTGAAAGAATGAAATCGCTGAGGAAGTGTATAAAGTCAAGAAAAAGGGAAAGAAAAGAGCAGTTAGCCAAAAAAGAAAAGAGTAAGAGGAAAGTGTAACTCAAATTTTAAGGACAAAATTTATTTAAAAGGGGAGAAATGTAACATGCGGTTCTCTGAAAATGAGAGAAAACGTGAGAAACGTAACATACGGTTTCTCCGTAAACGAATGAAATTCACCCGATACAAAAGAGAATCCCCCGAAATGAAATAGTTAAGGTCTTAAAAAATTTGGAAAGCATTCTAGACTCCTAAATATGAGAATCCTAGGCTCATATGAAAAGAAAAACAGAGCTAGAGTGAAGAAATAATTTCTTACAAAAAACTTACAAAACGTAATGGCATTTTCATAATTTTGAGTAAATTTTGGAATTCACACAAGAGGACTTTTTAAAATGAAAGTTTTAAGTTCTCCAAGGTTCTCAGAGGCTTTAAAAACCATGGAAAGCCCCAGGACAGTTAAATCCCCTCCAGTGGACATTTTTCAACATTAGTATGCCCGAATTTTAATAGATTCATTCGAGAAGGCTTTAACTCCGATTTGAGTGATTTTAAAGGCATTTTATTTAATTGGGAACCTAAATTTTATAATGGAAGAGATGGTTCTCAAAAAGGAGCTAAAACAAAGGAGAAACAAAAATGCCAAGAACGAAGGGCAAAATGAAAATTTTTGAAAAGTGTAACTCATTCCCACCTATATATATGATGCACCCTTCTTCTCCCTTCATTATGCATGACCATGTTCTGCCCAAAACTAAAAGAAAACCCTAGGGGATGAGGCGCATAAGAGAAGGAAGAAAAGAAGGAGAAATTTAAGTAGAAAGGTATGGATTTTCATGCTCTTTCTCTTCCAAACCTCTTATCCTTCATTCTCCTTTACTTCCTATGATTATAATGACGTATATGGATCTATTTTAAAGGAGAAATTGAGGGAAAATTTTGGATTTGAAGAGAGGATCTCAAAGAATACAAGATTCAAGTGAGAAAAAGTAAGAAAATAAGATAATTTCTCTTCCTATGGTTGTCATCTTTAGTTCTCTCCACTTCCATTTCGCCTAACATGAGAAAACCCTAGGAGGACTTGATTTTTAGGCAAAACCAAGGGTGAAACTAAGAAAAAAGGGTGTGGATATTAAGAATAAGTAAAGGGAATTATAAAAAAATCATTAGATTTCAAGATGCAAATTCTAGGGTTTTATGTACACCTTCCAAAATCTGATTTCATATGATAATTCCTAGCTTAATTAAGAGTTTAAATGAGCTCCTAAGATCCCAAAGATGCTCCCCATAAGCTTTCTCCTTCAAGAAAACAAAGAAATCTCCATATAGCCCAAAGATGCCCTATTTCTTGGCCAAAGAGGGTTGGAGAGAGTTTTAAATTTTTCTAAGTCCATTATTGAGTCATATTTGATGAATGAAAATGAGGGTAGGCCTTGGAAAAAATTTACAACTCATAGAAAGTGATTTGGTGCCTTAGGTTCTATATTATGACCTAAAAAAGCAACATGGTGTTAGGCCCTTTGTTTTAATGGTGTGATGACTCCAAGAGGCTTAAAAAGAGTCAAGAATCATATTTGGAAGGAATGAATGGAGCCTAAAAATTATTTGAGGGGTGTTGTTTCATTAGGTGCAATTATGGACCATAATGGGGCTTATAGAGCAATCTAGTATCTAAGTAAGTTGTATGGCCTTAGAGATTGTTTCATGAGCATAATTAGCTTTCATAAATTGTATCTAGGCCAAAAGAAACCATCTCCACAAGTTTATAGGTGTGTGACCAAAAGAGGAGGCTTGAAATCCAAGGAAAAGTGTGTAATTGTGTGCAAGGTAGCTCTTTCCACCTTATCTGATGCATGGATATGTGTTTAGCTTGTCTTATAATGTGTGTATGTGTATTTTAAAGCCATGAAAAGTATGCTAGCATGATTTTATATGCCATGATTCATGATGAAATAATATGTTTTCAAATGAGTGCATAATGTTTATTTGAGTTTGCTTAAGTGTGGAGAGGCCAAGAACTCTTAACCATGGTGAGGATAAGCCAAGAACCCTTAGAATTGATTAAGACCAAGTAAAGAGTCTCCCAAAAGCAAAGTGGACTCCCAAGAGTATGGTTGAGTCCAAAACTCTTAAAGAATGGATGAGGCAAGTCCAAAATTCATGAAGAAAAGTATGAGGCCAATCCAAACACTTGGTGAGTTCTTGAATGTTTTTATGACTTGTTCACATACCAAGCTTACTTCTTACATGTTCATAGCTTCCATGATATCCATGCATGCATTTTTAAGGCTTGCTTTGCATATATTATGTATGATTGAATGGGAGATGAGTTATTAGAATTCTTTAAATCTCATTCCCTCCTCTCCAATGATCTCACATGCTAGGTAGACCAAGTGGATATGTTAATGGGAGCCAATAACATTGAAGGAAGAAGATTGACATCTATAGATCTAGCATTTTCCTTTTAAAGCCATAATGAACCATAATGATGTATATTAATGTTGTAAATGATTTATGACCCTTGAGACATGTAATTATGCTATTATATGAAGTAGAAATGAAAGTATGTGTTATGTGAATGATGGAATGTGAATTGAGTATGTATGAAAAAGATGGTTTCATGAATGAGTTTATGGAAATGTGCATATGTGTGCATAGAAAGGCCAAAATGAGATGCATGGGGTTTGAGACCATTTGGACAGCTTACACAAGTCCTATATGTGCTTTTAGACTTGCCCAAAAAGGTGCCAAAGCCAAAGAAAAGCCATTTGGTAATTTTGGTATCCTATATGGAGCTAAAATTGACCATAATGGAACCCTATATCACTTTTTAGCCAAATGAGTTATTCTTGGTCTGAGATTTGGCATGCAATTAAGTCTCATTAAGAACTTTTTGAGAACCTAAAGATCATAATTTTTAAAGGTTTACAAAATATTTGATGATTTTTCAAAGTTGACAATTTTTTTGATTTTGGTCTACTGCACTATTCATTTAGTCCAAAATTAAATTCTATGACATGAGGCTCAACTGATGTCTAATTTTTGTGAAATTTTACACAAAGAAACTAGATATTTATAGTGACTTGTGCCAATAAAAAGCACCTCAATTGGAGGTTTAGAGAGAAAGATATAAATATTTGAACATTTTGTCCGAGTACCAAGGGTTTTGCCCGACTTAAGTTACTGTTCTATTAAATTCTGAGGTCTGGGCATGATGAATTGGTCTGGAAATATTTTTTCCTCTAGCTAACATCCACATATTTCTAGATTAGTACCATTTGCATAGATTAGATTTTTGTGAAATTAATTGGACATTTTTAAAATTTTCTGTAGAATTCTGTGACAGTTCCAGAATGCAGTTTGACCTCTAAAACATTTGAGATGTCAAACGTCCTCTGTGATGGATGTTATAGCCTGGGCATATTTTTAATGTAAAGTATACATCTATAGCTTTCTTTAATGACCAATAATGCATGTTTTTAACTTTTTTAGATTTAGTTATGATTTTCCAAAATTTGGTTAGAAAAAGTGGCAAATTTGGCCGAAATTAGACAACTACATTTTGTGCTTCTTTTCGGTTTCCATAAGTTATGTGTAACACCATAATATCTTAACTCCAATTCATCTCCCTCTAGGTTTGATTCCATATGATTTCCAAAGAAAATGATCAAAACCGTGGTATTTTACTACTTTAAGTCGGGGTTTAACCGGTCATATGTTGCCCCGTGGGTCCTGTGAACCCATCATTCACATTCTGTACTTAAAAACCATTTATACAACTTGTACATAGTCTCAAACAACTCATAAATCACGGATATGAAGCCAAAAACCAAGAAAATGCAATTTCACAAATGAGCCCATAAGTCAGATTTTTGGCTTCAACTTTGAAAAATCATAGCTAATTCTAGAAAAATAGAAATCAAGCAAATCATAGCTCTCTGGAAAGCCTCTAGAAACCACAATCTCCACGTTTGGACCATCTTTAACATCGAAAAAGACACAGAGGTCCAGCTGTCCCTAATACTGGTGCAGTTTATTATCATGAACTTTGAAAATTCGTAATTAATTACAAAAAAATCCAATCTGGGCAAACTATACCAATTTGGAAAGATACAGATGTTAACTAGAGGAAAAAAATAAGTCCAGATCAGTTCAGGAGCTCTTGGACCTCGAAAACCGATGAAACAGTAACAAAGGTCAGAAAGCTTTCCTGATGCTGATACAGAACTTCAGCAAGTCATTTCTCTCTCTATAGACCTCCAATTGAGGTGTTTCCAGTTGGTATAGGTCACTGTGGATATCTAGTTTATGCTCATAAAATTTCATGACAATTGGACACTATTTGGCCCATAAATAACATTGATTCATTTTCGGACTTATTGCACAGTACCATGACCAAACCATTAAAATTTCCCAACTTCAACAATTCGCCAAATATTTCCTAGACCTCCAAATATTACCTACTTTAGCTTCTCAAGAAGCTCTCAATAGACTCTAGAGGCATGATAAATTTCATATCAAGAAGAGCTCATCTAGTCATACTTTGACGGAGCTCACCAAATTAGCGGTTTTGGCACCCAACATGGTTTCACATGGGTCCAAATGGCCTCCTACATGCTCTAGCATCTCTTGGGCAAGTTTGAAAGTACAAACATAGCATATATGAATTCCTTAAGTGGTCCAAAACAATACACAACTCAAACTCACTATGCTACGGGACAAAATGCACCATTTCATAAAGCCACAAAAAGGCCAAATTCTACATTCTCATTGCTTTGGCTCTTTACACAGTTCATACATCACTTATACATATGTTTACATGTGCTCACATATTTTCAACTTAAAAATGATAGGTGCATATTCATTTTGGCACTTCTTTACAACAAAAGAACTACACATTTCTCTAAGCATTCTCAACTAAACTCCTTGGTGTGCACTTGATTCTCCTTGAGCTCCACCTAAGATGTTAAGATGGGAGAGGGAAGGGGGTGAGATTCAGGGAATCTCAATAGCTCATACTCATTCAAGAAGCAATCAAGATATATAAACCAGTCAAAGCATGCAAACAAATCACAATGACAATATATGTATTTCATGCCATGAATAACATATTAATGTCAAGATTAGGCTCTAGGGACTTTCAGTCTAGCCTCACCCGAGCCTTGGGACTTTTGGATTGGCCTCACCCTTGGTTTAGGGACTTTTGGCTCTACTTCACCCGTCTCAAGGGACTTTCGACACCACCTCACCCGAGCGATTTCCACAATTCATATCATAAGCATATAGGTACCAATGCATCAAGGCAACATCAATGGTATATCTCATCATACAAGCACATACACAAGCATACAATGACTATTACACATCCAAGAATGCAACAAGAAAGATTAGAGAGCTACTTTATCGGCTAACACAAGCCTTCCCTTTCAATTTCTCTTCTCTCTTCTTGATTTCACACTCACAACTAGATGGAGTTGCTTCCTTTGAGCCTAAGCACAATAAAGAGCATGAGATTATTCTCTCATAACTCAAATAAGTACTCACAAAGCTAAAGGGGCTTTTCATCGAAGTAAACCCCTACTACTCATGTAAGAAACTAGAGATTCTCTCTCTAGAATTCCACTCACTCTCCTTCCTCTCTCAAGCTCTCAAAAAGGAAAGCAAAGAAGAAGAAAGGAAGTTATATGAGCTCTACCCTTCCTCAAGAGTGGTTTTCCACTTTCTCTCTTCTGAACCAAACCCAAATCAATCACTAAAACCATAGAAAGAGAGGGCAAAGAGAGAAGAATAACATGCTAGGGAGAAAAGCTAGGGAAATCTCAAGATTGCTTACCTCTTTACTTGTTCTCCTTCCTTCTCTAGGTCTCTCTCTCTCTCCACAGCCCTTTTCTCTCTCTTAGTTGAAGCTTAGGTCGGTTTACAGAGAAAGGAAGAGTTTGGAAGTTTAAAAAGGTCAAAATCTAGCTTTTCACGCTTTTTTGGACTAACCCTTACTATAGCGAGCCATAACCCTCGCTACGGCGAGCTCGTGTCAGTTCCAGACCTTCACTTTCGCTATGACGTGTGCTACGGCGAGCAACTCTCTGGTTTTTGTATGGGATGCCCGCACTCGCTATAGCCAAAAGCATTTTCGCTATAGCGAGAAGGCACTCTCGCTATAGCTAGGCTATAGCGAACAGGTACATTCGCTATAGCTAGGCTATAGCTAGTAGACTTAGAAAATTTTCAGCCTTCAAAAATTTTCAGCTTTTCTTTTCTTTCCCTTTTCTTTTCCCTTTTCTTTTCTTTTCTTTTTCTGGTTGTTATATTGTGGGCATGATTTTGTGGTGCAAAAGAGTTGTATTGATGTAATTAAATTGAGGATGTATGATATGAGCTCACATGGTCCACATGACACCGAATGAAATTTTTATACATGACGCGGTGCAATTAAATGCATGATGTTAATAGAATTTTCTACCTTCCTCGTGGAATCTTAATGATGTGAGGTACATGAGCATCATGAAATGAGCTAGAATTTATGGTGTTATAGTAAGTCATCAATATGTAGTAGTTTGAAAAGTTAGAGGAATTAGTATAAACAAGCCTTTGAGTTTTTAATTTGAATTAAAGAGTGGAATTGTAAGAGTAAATGAGAATATAATATAAAGTAATTCTTCTTGCTTCTTCCAAGTAGTGTTTAATAAACCCTAAAGGGTTCTCCACATAATTGTTCAGTCCAACAAAGTGGTATCAAATCCGCAATGGAAAGATCTTGGTGAAAATAGCAGAAAATCAAGCTATTACAGAGTTATCTTGGAATTATGAGAATCAATTGAGACGATGATCTCTAGGTTACAATGACCTATTGAAAGGTAGGTCGCAAGAGGTGATACTATGAAAAAGAAGAAGAAATAGTGAGGTTGAAGAAAGAACTTTTGGAAAAAGAGTGCAATGGCTAGCAATGATGTCGTGGAGATTGAAGAGCATATTGTTGTCACTGTTTAGTACAAAATAATATTGAAGGAATTATTGGAAAAATCGAATCTGCCACTTACAAAATATGTTTTTAAAGGATATGGTCCAAATCATTAACCAATATTTTTTGCCAAAGTTAAATTTCAAAAGATATGGTTGGCGTGTGCAATATGGCTATAAGGCAAACACAAAGAAAGAAGTGGAAAATGAAGCTTCACTCTGAGTGATTCATTATCTGAGTTGTCTTTGTTGGAGGGAAAGATAAAGGAGGAATCTACACTTTGTTTAAAAGCCCTCTTTGTAACATCATAAAATTCTATCTTGTTTCATGCTATCTCTAAGTCTCATGCCATCCATTTCACAAGGAAGCAAGAAAAATGGCATTTAAATAATCCATTTCTTTGCGTTGCGTAGCGTATAAATTTTTCATTTAGTGTCTCATGAACCATATGAACTTACTTAACTCATTCTTATATTCAATTACATAAATAAAACTCAAAACCATCTCATAAAGTGGCCTAGAACTCGTGCAAGTGAAGGGATTACATAAAATTCAAGAGTGCAGCCTCGGGTAGGAATTCCAGCTTTATATCACAACCTTTGAAAAATCATAACTAATTCTACCATTTTAGAAATCTACAAATTTCTAATTTATGCTAAACATATGTCCATATCTCAACAGGGGCTGTTAGCCACCAGAAATTGATGGAACAGTACCAGAGGTCGATTGTCATCCCTAGTACTAACCTCCAACTTTAAGAATTTATATCTCCCTGCTTAAAGGCCCAATTGCGGTGATCTCTATGGCCATGGAAATCTTATCATGTTTAGTTTATGCTTATAAAATTTCATGAGTATTGGACAACATTTGACCCACAAATGACACAATCCAAGTTTCTGACCATATGAACAGTATCTGTATCAGTTCAGCAGAAAAATGCCAACTTTGAAAAATCATAATTAATTCCATAGAGCTTCTCATAATCTGGTCTTTGCTTCCAAAAAATCTTTGGATAATATCTATATGTGTGCCAAATTTTATTGGCAAATTTGTTTATTTGGTCAGATCTTGACATTAGGTTGTGAAATGGCCATTCTCAAGCTTTACAAATGGTCTAAATGGTCCAATTTGAGTTCCAAGGCAACCACGACCACTTTAGCACGTGGGAATGCACCATAATGACATTTTAAACTTGTCTCAAAGGTGACTAAACCCAGAATGTGAAAACTCACTCTCCCACCCCATGCCATACACAAGAACATACAAGGCTAGTCTTGCTATTCCATACCTAAATTGCACCATACCATTCATATAACATTAAATCTCATTTGTACATGCTACATTTACATAATTACATATGTTCATAAGGTCATAAGGCATATACAATAATGGATTACAATATTTTTTACTCATATGGCTATAAAAAAGTAAAAACTATGCACTTTGGTGTCATACTCTCATCTTTCAACTTGTTGGCTTACATTGCCTTATTCACTTAGTCCACCTAGCATGTTAATGCATTGAAGAGGAGGAAATGAGATTTAAAGAATTCTA
Source organism: Erythrophleum ivorense (assembly GCA_026724425.1). Taxonomy (NCBI): domain Eukaryota; kingdom Viridiplantae; phylum Streptophyta; class Magnoliopsida; order Fabales; family Fabaceae; genus Erythrophleum; species Erythrophleum ivorense. The sequence continues at coordinate 2,007,119 of JAIUCV010000041.1, forward strand.
ATAGCTTATCTTCCTTTCAATCACACATAAAATATACAAAATAAATCTTAAAAATACATGCATGATTACAAGGAACAATAAGAACATTCAAAAAGCATTCTTGGCATATGAGTAAGTCATACAAAGCATACATAGACTTGCTAAGTAAGTGAATTGGCCTCACCCATTCACTTATGGATTTTGGACTTGCCTCACCCATTTTCTCTAGGAGGCTTTGGCTCAACCTCACTCGTGGAGACACTTTGCTTTGTCTCAACCATTTCTAAGGATTCTTAGCTCATTCTCACCATGGCTAAGGGTTCTTAGCTTCTCCACACTCAAGCAAATCCAAGCAAACATGTTTGACATCATTTGAAAGCATAATGTAACATCATGATACCATGGAATAAAAGCTCATGCTAGCATACTTTTCATAGCTTAAAACACACATACACACATTCAAAGATAAGTCAAGTATATATTCATGCATGAGAGAAGGAGGAGTGGGCTACCTTTGTCGCAACCACACACTTTTTCTCTTGAAACAATGCTCCCTTCCTCGACCTCACACGCACAAGGGTGTGGGATTGGTTTCTCTTGGCCTTGTTTTTCCTTGTTTTCTTACTTGATTCTTCCTTTCTTTGACGTCCTCTCTTTAAATCTGAATTTTCCACTTTTTCTACCTTGTTTTTCTTTCGCTTCTTGTTCGAATCCATTAACGTTAGAAAACATCCATCAAATGAGTTTTAACTGTCCTAGGGCTTCTCATAGTTTTTAGGGCCTCAGAGAACCTTAGAGAACTCAAAACTTTCATTTAAAAAGCCTTCCTGTGTGAATTCTAAAATTTGCTCAAAATTATGGAAATGCCATTATGTTTCATCAACTTTTCATTTAATTTCATTTTTTTATTCTAGCTCTATTTTTCTTTCTGTCTATGTTTGGGATTCTTATTTTTAGGAGTCTGGAATGCTACTTAAATTTTTTTAGACCTTAACTAATTCATTTTAGGAAACTTGCTTTGAAAATGTATCCATTTTCGTTATTTAATGAAAATCAGACATTACACTCTTCAAATCATCTCTTTGCACAACAGTCATCACTCCTTCATTCTTTGGTTAGTCACACCCTTTCTTTACAACTTCCAATACATCTTGTGATTCTAGCAAACCTTTCACTCTAATGTACCAGTTATCACAATTCTCCTTTATAAGTTTTGGAAATTAGAAAGGAAACATTCCATTCATCAAGATTGAACCAAAAAAGGAGGCTCTGATACCACCTTATTGGAGGGAAAGATAAAAGAGGAATCTACAAACATTGTTTCTATTTTGCAAAAGATTGTGAGATATTTTTCCTTAATACATGTGCCAGTTTCTAGTATAATCAACCAATTTTATAATTTGTGATCATGTCTTATATATGATATTATTTTATTTGTAACTATGATAAAGCTTTTCCTCTCATATATTTATTTTGTGCACATAGAAGGCAAAGCAAGAGGCTTTGTGGGCATTTATTCATTTACGTGAAAGTTAAAGCAAAGTGAATAAACAAGTATAGATTATGAACTTAAATAGTTTTTTAAGCGTCAATGATATGCTTTTCATATTTTAGAATGCATAGGTAATCCAAAAGGCTTGGTATAATAATGCGTTCATAGTTTTTACCAAATTTAATTATCTTTCTCATTATAATTATCAAAATAGAACTAACTTTATCGATTGGCTGTTGAATTTAAAATGAAAATGCAGTTGAATCTTAGCTTATATATTGATGACAACAATCTTTTGTGATCAATCAATCTCAGTGATTCATATAGCTAAACACTGATTTATATGATAGAATCCTTTTGATTTCTGAAGAACTAATATTTGAATACTTTTAAAGGCTATGAAAAGAATCTAAAAGTTAAAGATGCAAGCAAGTTCAATATACGTTAATTGCTAACTAGCATGCTTCAAGTAATCAATTTATGGTTTTGAACTAAGATTTGCAAACATCCATTTTAAATAGATAAATCCTACTCATATTGAATATTAATGGTTGAGACCTTTTCAAAAGAATAATAGGTTTGTTTAAGAATTAAGAAAGCTCTAGTTAAAGAGATTATTCTTTAGTATCTTTCAATGATCACTATCACTTTGCCATTTGATTCAATGGAGGCTTATACCTTATCTTGATTAACTTCGAACCCATTTTTAGTCAAAACCTATTAGCTAGATGTTGTATCCTTTTGTGTTTTGTGATAGCCCAAAGATTCCATATTTTGATCAAACAATATGGGAAAATAAAGGTGCCATTTTGAGTTTTAAGCCTAGTTTTATTTCATTATTGTTGAATTTTACCATATTCTAATCACTTAGCAAATAGAGAATAGAGTGGAAAAGTGGGGGTGCCATGCAAAAACACCATGCGATTTTGTGTTCATTAGTCATGGTAATGTTAGTTCTTAGTGTTGAATTTATTGTGATGTAAATGTTTCAAATGCTATGTATCAATAAGCATAATCCCTGCTTAATAAATAAAAATTCTAGCATATTATTAAGTTCACAATATGGAATATACACAAATAGGCATCATATACATATACTAGGTAAGTAACAAAATAGAAATTCACATTTTGCTCACAAATTTCTAAATCAAATGTTGCCTATTCCTTAATCTATATATATTACTAGTTACCACATTACTACCTTATTCATAGTTTGTGTTAGCATGCTTCATATTAACAAACTTGGTATCATTATTAAGAACAACATGTATAAGTTTAACATTTTCTCTTTCCCATTATTGGTGATTAAAAAAAAAGAGAGAGTGATTATGTGGACCCCCAAATCAAAATGGACTATTTTCCTTTTTGTGTTAGAAATTTTGCATTTTGATGTCAAAGTTTGTAATTATATGATGTATATGTGATGTAAACCTTTGAGCATGTTTAAATATATGGAATTATGATGTATATATCAATTTTGAAGTCAAATAAATGGTTATGTAGATTTTTGATATCATTGAGCCTTTATGCATATGTGTATGGATTCAAGTAAGAAATTAGTTTTGAGATGTATGATGATTTGGATCATTTGGGATGCTCCCATAGGCTATGTTTATATTTTTGGATGTACTCAAATGGTTGTAGAATGATTAGAAGACCATTTGGTGTAATTTTGACCCCTTTATGATACCAAAAGTGACATAATCTTGAAATGAACCACAAACTAACCAAATGAATGATTTTGTACATGACATTTTGCATGATTATAGGTCTCATTGAGAGCTTTTTACAGAGTCAAAGAGTACCCAATTTGGAGCTCTAGAGAATTTATTATGAATTTTTAAAATTGGCTAAAGTTATTGTTCATATGGTCAGTTTGCATTCCTATGTCACCCCTAGGTCAAATGAACTCCAATGCTTATGAAATTTTATAAGCATAAATATCATAAGCTTTTAATAACCATTAAGAGCACCATAGTTAGAGTTTTATAGAGGGAGATATGAAATTTTAAAATTGGGAGTCAGCTGCAAGATGCATCAGTGACTTGATGTATTGTTTCATTGAATTTCATAAGGCAAACCTGGTTGTTTTAATTTGAAATTTTTATGGTAGTTAAAGGACATCTTGAGCTTTCTAAAATGTATAGTATGAATGATTTTGATTTTTTTAGAATTAATTATGATTTTTCAAAATTCATATCAGAATATGAAAAACTTGAAAAAATGCAAAGCCACATGCCATTTTGTGTTGCATGGCATAGATCCGAATTTTGGGCTTTAAATCGAGTTAGTTCTGGTTGAGCACATGTGTTAAGGATGAAAAATTAATATGGTAAGCTCATATGGCCCATTTGGCAAATAATGATTTATTTTGTCTTTTGTGTTAGTTATTCCCACTTCCTAAAGTGTAAATTTTATTAAAATGGACTCTTTAACCCCTTTGACATGCATATTAAGTAGCCTCTAGATATTGTATGACAATCAGCATATAAATTTTGGTTTAACTTATGATAAACTAGTTATTACAACATAAGTAGATATGGAATATTTAAGAATGACATTTGATTTATAGTTGAATTATTAAGGGATGAAATTTTTTGCTCATTGGATAAAATTAATACTTATGCCATGTGTAGGATAGATTTCTTTTTAAAATCTAGAGTGTGTTGATTGGTCTATTTGAGATTTTTAAACTATACTTTAAAACTTGCCTTAATTCTTTCTTGAGGCAAAATCCTAGGTCTAATATTTTTTTCTGAGAAATGATTTTGGCATTATTTTATAATTTAAGACATATATGAGCCTTATTTTTTTGTTATTATATAACCACTAGTAACCCATTGAGCTTTTATTAATAATTTATGCATTTATTGCACTTTGTTATATTCTTTTCTAGTTACCTATGTTAATCACCTAGCCCATAAAACCAATTTTTATACCCTTTCAAGGAGTACCATAAGTACTTTAGTTTTATTTGCTTTGGAAATGATTATTTTGAGGGTGAACATGTGTTTTAAAGTGAATGTAGTTAAGAGAGTCTTTGAGTAGAAAAGAAAGAGGTAGCGTTTGTTATTTTCTTAAGAGACATGCACATTAAATGAGGAGAAATAGAAAAATGCTATGAATTTTTGTATTACTTGTATCATCAACTTTCCCTAGAGAGACTTGTAACATTTGATGATAACGGAAGAAGATAGAAAAAAAAAGTTGATATGCATTGAAAAAAATATGTAAAACCCCAATTGTGATTGGGGGATGAATGAAAGAGGGAGATTGTGATTGGGGGATGAGTGCGTGAGAGAGAGAGAGAGAGAGAGAGAGAGAGAGAGAGAGAGAGAGAGAGAATTAATTTGTTTTGAAGATTACAAAATGCAATTCATTGTTATTTTTATTCTCTTGCTTTTGTAAGAGAGTTGAAAAAAATGAAAATATACAAGATGTTTTAAAAGTGAGAGATTTAGATAAAACTAAGAGAGAGTACTTTCTTTGTTGTACTTACTGATACTTTTTTGAACTTTAAATACTATTTCTTATTGTGATTACTTTAACCTATATGACCTAATTATGAGCTTTAAAGATTATTTGATCTTTGAGTTGTATTGGATTTACATTAATAGATAGAGGGATGATAAGTAAGCATATAAAGCTCTAGGAAAATATGGTTAAATAGATTAGTTGATGTAGCTTATTTTAAAGTTTATGTTTAGACTATTGCACTATGAACACACACACACACACATTCATAAGCTAGAAAATCATTCATTAAATTTTTGACTTTAAATATGTTCATTCCTTATCTTTCTCTATCTTATAGGTTGATTGATGAAATTATGTTGAGTCATTGATATAATATTTCCACAATAATTTTGACTACTTGATTGAGTAGTTTATGTTTTTATTATGCTTTACTTCAGGACAAGTAAATGTCAAGCTTGGGGAAATTTAATGTGATGCATTTCTTACATGTTAATTAAACTTTAATCCTAGTACTGATTAAGTTTGTAAGGGTTTTATGTTAATTTTATGCATTTTTTAGTAGGAATGCAATGAGTGCTTAAGAGAGAAGCAAAATACAAAGAAGACCAATCATGTGTGCTTAATTGGAGGCCCAATTTGTCTCACATATGATGGCTAAACCTAGTTTAAAGAGAAAGAAATAAAAATAGAAAATTATTTGAAAGAAGAGAAAAGAAACCTCCTACAAGGAACACAAAATAGAAAAGTTATTGCACATCAAAGACAATGGCAAAAATAGAAAACTCTAGCAAGTGTAAAAAAAAAAAATTAAAGGTGCATTATAGTTGAGAAATGGCTTTGGAGAATGGCCGTGACATAAAAATTTGGAGTTTTGCCCAAATATTGCCCCACCACAATTTTCTTTTTTCTTCAATTTATATTTTTCTTTGTTATGGAATTGTTTTCTTTTAATTATTGTTTTTGTTCTTTTTTTTTCATTAGAAGTAGCTAAATTCTTAAGATTTAGGTTTTAGATGGAAATGTTTACAGATAGTGGTTAAATTAGAATATTCATGTGATATATTTTTATTTTGATTAATTTATTAATCAGTTTATAATCGTTTACAAATTATTAGTCATTCTTTATGAATCTTTGATCTATAGTGAGAAGGATTGAAAGATGAATTATTATAGGGAATCACCTAATTAATAGACTTAAGTTTAAATTCTATAGTCTATATATCTTACCTAAATAGGATTGTAACTTGCATGCATGCAAAGCCACTATATGAAGGCACACGACAAGAACTTACGTTTTCTCTTACAGAATTTGTGTCGTGAGAACTCTTCGTAGGCTTTGTCAAGTAATTATTTTAGTTCTTGTTTAAAAATATTGTAAGAATTATGGAGAAATAGACCTTGAAATTTTTTTTACTATTATCATAATAAATTATCATGAGAATAAAAAAAGTTGCAAATTTTTTTAATTTTCATGGTAATTTATTATGGGATTTTAATTTTTTTTAATTTAAAAGAAAAATATGTTTTTTTTTAATTCTTACATCAATACACCATGAGAATAAAAAAGAACTGTAATTTTTTCCATTCTCATGCAAAAATTTCATAAGAATGGTGAAAAATAAAATTTTTGTGAAATTTAAAAGGGAAAATGCATATTATTTCTCATGGAATGTGTTTTTGAGAATAAGAAAAATTACAATTTTGTTAATTATCATGGGAACATTATGTAAGAATTAAAAAAATTGCAATTTCTTTTTATTTCCCAAGAATTTTTTTTTGTGAGAATGGAGAAAAAATGAGTAACATTTTTCTATCTCAAAATTTTCTTAATCATATTACCACACGTCTACACATTTTCTCTCGCTTAAAATTAATATCAATTTTTCTCAACATTTTCCCTTCCTTCTGAATTTTTTTCACTTTAATTTTGTCTCACTAATATTTCTCTCCTTCTAATTTTTTTTCTTCCATCTAATTTTTGTTTCATTAATGTTTCTCTTTCCTTGTGTTCATTCTTCTCCTTTAATGTCTCTTTCTATACTCTCCAAAAAGCCTGAACTTTTAAAAACCCTACTCCTAGTGTAGCAACTAAAAATAAGACCATTTCCTTCATGTGTCGTGAGCTACCAAATCATTGTTTAAAAGCAAAGATGAAGCTTCATATGCCTTTCTCCTTCTTCCCTTTCCATCAATCACCATTGTAATAGTCGATTTTTTTAACTGAACTAGGACCAATATGTTAATAGAAGAGGACCCAAAAGTAAATTGAATTAAGGATAAAAAAAGATAAAATATTAATTAGCATGTCGATAAATGGGGATAAAAAAACATACATAGAAAGGAAACGAAGCTAAAATAGCAAAATAGAGAAAAAAAAGAGCTTATTAATGACAAAATTGTGATTTTGAAAAAATTTTAGGAAACTCAAGGAAAAGAGTTTTAAAGCCTAAAATTAAGGTCACCACAATTTTCAGAGATCTTAAAAATCATAGAAATAATTAGAATCAGTTAAGGCCCTTCCAAGATGCTGAAAGGGTCAAACAGTGCTAAAACTTTAGGCGAAATTAGTTTTCACCATTTTAAGCTATTCAAACCCCAAAATTAATGTTTTTATTTGAAAGAGCACCCAAAAATTTCTAAGGAGTAGTCAAATCCTAAAAATCCTAAAAAATGAGCCCAAACTGAGCAAAGAGGCATATAAGGGCAAAATGGTCATTTTGAAAAATTATAAAAGAGGTTTCTTAAGTAAGATTACACCTTATCTTCTTCTCCAAGCTTCCATTTTTATAATTTTAAACCAACCATGGCATGACATTAAAGGAAGAGAGAGAGATGAAGTTTAATCTCCTGTTTAAGTAAGTAAACGACCCTGTTTTATCCCGTGCCAGTTAAGAAAATTGTTCCTCTTTCTAAGAGTTCTTTAATGGTAGTTTTCTTTTCTTGAAAACTTAAAAATTCAGGTCTAACCCAAGCCAAAAAGGAAATCTTTTCAAGAAACCAATCGATGAAAAATAATCTACGTAAAGAGAGCTTCATTTTAAGGTAATATTTTATTTGAAACACTTGCAAAATCTTATGTTTCTAAACCATTTAAGCTTCCACCTAGAGAGAAAAGGTGAGAAGGAGAGTTTTTATTCATGTGTTCTTGATGGAACCAAGAGTTTCAGCATGCAAGAATTCCATATCTAACATTAGTTTTCCTTGAATCATGAAAAGATGCAATCTAGACCATTATTATGTAATGGCTTGGCCTAAGCTTCTTCAATGGGTAACCATGTTATTTTTCATTTCTAATTAGTATATTTAGATGTTATTTGATGCAAATAACAAGAATATAAGTTTAGAATTGATTGAAACTTTGAAATGTGCAAGTTAAAGTTTTATAGTTCTATATTTGGCCAAGAGCAATTTCTAGGGGTTAGGAAGCTATTCAATAGATTCTTGGACTACGAATAGTCTTAAAATGATATAAGAACAATAAAGGAAGTATTAAATTGAATTTAGAAACTAGATTTTGGAAGTTGAAAATTTATGGTTTAAGTGTAACAACCAGAAAAAAAATTGAAAATTTTTCGAAGTCCTAAAATTTTCTAAGTCTGCTAGCTATAGCGAGAAATGGCCTAACTATAGCGAATGTACCTGTTCGCTATAACGAGAAATGGTCTAGCTATAGCGAGAGTGCCTTTTAGCTATAGCGAAAATGCTTCTAACTATAGCAAGTGTGGGCATCCCATACAAAAACCAGGGAGCTGCTCGCCGTAGCACGCGCCATAGCGAAAGTAGGGGTCTGGGACTGATACGTGCTCACCGTAGCGAAGGTTATTCTTCGCTATAGCGAGGGTAAGTCCGAAAAAGCGTGAAAAAAGAGAATTTGACTTCTTAAAACCTCCAGATCCATTCTTTCTCCTTTAACCGACCTAAGCTTTGACCAAAAGAAAGAAAAGGGCTGTGGAGAGAGGGAGAGACCTAGAGAAGGAAGGAGAACAAGCAAAAAGGTAAGCAAGCTTGAGATTTCCATAGCTTTTCTTCTTAGCATATTGTTCTTCTCTCTTTGTCCTCTCTTTCTATAGTTTTAGTAGTAGAGTTGGGCTTGGTTTAGAAGAGGGAAAGTAGAAAACCACTCTTGAAGAAGGCTAGAACTCATGTATCTTCACTTCTTTTTCTTTACTTTCCTTTCTTGAGAGCTTGAGAGAAGAAGGAGAGTTAGTGGAATTCTAGAGAGAGAATCCCTAGTTTCTTGTATATGTAGTGGGATTCGCTTTGATGAAGAGCCCCTTAACTTTGTGAGTGTTTATTTGAGTCATAAGAGAGTAACTCCATGCTCTTTATTGTGTCTAGGCTCAAGAGAAGCAACTCCATCTAGTTGTGCTTGTGGGACTAAGAAGGAAGAAGAGAAATTGAAAGGAAGGCTTGTGTTAGCTGATAAGGTAGCTCTCCACTCTTTTTTGTTACATTCTTGGATGTGTAATAGTCATAGTATGCTTATGTATGTGCTTGTATTATGAGACATGCCATTTGATATTGCCTTGATGCATTGGTACCAATATATTTATGTTTTGAGTTGTGAAAATTGCTCGGGTGAGGTGGTGCTAAAAGTCCCTTGAGACGAGTGAGGTAGAGCCAAAAGTCCCTAAACCAAGGGTGAGGCCAATCCGAAAGTCCCAAAACTTGGGTGAGGCTAGACCAAAAGTCCCTAGAACTTATTCTTGACATTGATATGATATCATGGCATGAAAATCATATATTGTGTAATTGTGAATGAGTTGCATGCTTTGACTTATTTATATATCTCAATTTCTTCTTTGAATGAGTGTATGAGCTATTGAGATTCTATGAATCTCACCCCCTTCCCTCTCCCATCTCATATGGTCCAGGTGGAGTTCAAGAGCCTAAGAGTGGAGGCCATGAGGCATAGAAGGCCTTATTTTACCACTTTTGCACACTCACACCTAGCTTGATGTATAAGAAGACCGAGTGCTTATGTATATATATTATTTTTGAGATGTAAATAATTGAGCAAGTGTAAAAGTATGTATGAATGATGTATGAACTATGTAGAGAGCCAAAGCAATGAAAATGTAGAATTTAGCCCTTTTGTGGCTTATATGTAAGAGTGTATTTTGGCCGTAGCATAGTGAGTTTGAAATATATGATGAATTGGATCACTTGAGCAATTCATATATGCTATGTTTATACTTTATAACTTGTTCAAGAAGTGCTAGAATATGTAAAAGGCCATTTGGACCCACTTTAAACTATTTTGGGTGCCCAAACCGCCATATTTGTGAGCTCCATCAAAATATGACCAGATAAGCTTTTCTTGATATGAAATTTGGCATGCCTCTAAAGTCTATTGAGAGCTTTCTAAGAAGTTAAAGTAGGTAATATTTAGAGGTCTAAGAAATATTTGGTGAATTGTTGAAGTTGGAGAATTTTCTGGTTTTGGTTATTATACTGTGCAACTAGGTCCGAAAATGAATCTATGTCATTCATGGACCAAACAGTGTTTGATTGTCATGAAATTTTATGGGTATAAACTAGATATCCACAGTGACCTATACCAACTGGAAGTACCTCAATTGGAGGTCTATAGAGGGACTTTCTGAAGTTCTGTATCAGTATCAAGGAAGCCATCTAACCTTTGTTACTGTTCCATCAGTTTTCGAGGTCCAAAGGCTATTGAACTGATCTGGACTTATTTTTTCCTTCTAGTTAACATCTGTAGCTTTCCAAATTAGTATAGTTTGCCCAAATTAGATTTTTTTGGAATTAGTTATGGATTTTTAAAGTTCATGACAGCAAGCTACACTAGTACTAAGGACAGCCAGACCTCTGTCTCTTATTCAATGTCAAACATGATCCAAATACTGAGATTGTGGTTGGACATTATTTTTAGTGTTAATTTAACATCTAGATCTTTCCAGAGAGCTATGATTTGCTTGATTCCCATTTTTCTAGAATTAGTTATGATTTTCCAAAGTTATAGCCAAAAATCTGACTTTTGGGCTCATTTGAGAAATTGCATTTTCTTGGTTTTTGGCTTCATATCCATGGTTTATGAGTTGTTTGATGCTATGAATGAGTTGTATAAATGGACTTTGAGTAGAGAATGTGAATGATGGATTCACGGGACCCACAGGGCAAAATATGACTGGTTAAACCCTGACTTAAAATAGTAAAATACCACAGTTTTAGTCATTTTCATTGGAATTCATATGGAATCAAGCCTAAAGGGAGATTAGTTAGAGTTAAGTCATTATGGTGTTACATTAAGAAAGAGCATTATGAGAACAATTAACTTTAGGCTTGTGTAACCAAGCTTGAAATGCTCTTAATCAATTCTAATATGGCTATATGAATCATGAATGACAAGATTTTGAAGCCTACAAGTTGAATTCTTGAAATTGCCTCTTGAGGCTTAAGGTTGCATAATGTATTCCATTATGTTAAAAAAAGGTGAAAATACCAAATGAATAGTGCCAATGACTAAATGAATAATAAATGTGAAATTTGTAGGTTGAATTGTGAATTCTAAAAGTATAAGTTGGCATAAGATTCAAGTTTAAAGAAATCCATAACCTTAAGCCTAAGTGTTGCACCACTCATAGGGAACTAAAATCCAAAAGAAATTTCACAAATTTAAGCCCTTGAATATGGTTAAATTTGAGCATTTTAGATGACATATTTATTGCCTAATAAGCAAGTGTCTTAGAAGTATGTAAAAAAGGAGCTTTAAGTACACTTAAGTGGTCTAAAGTATAGATAAAAGTCATAGAGACTTAAGAGAAGTAGTTATGAACATGAGATGTTGATTATATGTTTATGTGTATTTCTAGGACAAACTAATGAGGCTTTACCCCATTGTAAGTGTAAAGCTGAGAAAGAAAAAAAGATGGAGCTAGAAACATATCGGAGAAATTAGAGATTTTTACTGGGTCTTATCACCTATCCAAGGTAGCTTACTCTTCCCTATCTAGTTGCATGCAGACCTTTTTGAGCTTGATATGCATTGTATTGTATTGGTTATTTTATTATAATATATACTTTATTGCATTTTACATCAGTCGTATGTCATGTTTGCATATTATGTTTGATGAGCTTAGGCTAAGAGATAAAGAAAGATAATGGGAATGAACACAATAGTTCTCCTAAACCCTAGAGAAAAGCCCACGCTAAGTAGAGTTCCATGGCCATGATTGAGTATAATGCAAACATGTAAGCATTTATGTTAGTTTTATATGACCATGCATACTTATATCATTCTTGCTTGACTGTCTCACCTTATCTCTATCTTCCCACTAATAAGTTCTAGGTGGAAGTTCTAGTTGCAACACCTTAACCTCTTAGCCCTTACACAATTGTCACATAGGCTATCTCTACATATCTCATGCATATTGGAACACATTTGCAAGAAAATGCATGGATAATTGCGTAATTGGGAAGCTATATACATGATTCATGGCTTTAAGGACCATGACAACTCATCAATATCATTTTTCATCCATAACATATCCAATCATATCATAAACATCATGACTCATCTCATATACCACAGATTTGGAACCAGAATTGCTCTCGAGTTTGTTGTCATAAATTTTTTATATGAATTTTGAAGATTCATAATTAATTCTAAAAAAATCAAAATCATGCATATTATAGTATTCTGGAAAGCTCTAGATGTTCACTAATGGTTAAAAATAGTTTCAGACCAAGACAAAAGCATTTAGCCTATAAAACATGATAGAATAGTACTTTAGGTCATTTCTTAGATAACTCCAAGACCTAAAACTTTAAAAATTTGGTTATACCTTTATATAGCTTCAAATAGGGTGATCTCGGTGGTTATGGAAAGCTTATGATATCTAGCTTATGACTGTAAAATATAATGAGTATTAGACTATATTGGCCCCACATGTGACATAGAGAAGTAAACTGATCATATAAACAATACACATACTAATTCTGCATAATTTAGCCAATTTTTAAAAATCATAATAAATTCTTTAGAGTTTCAAATTGAATACTCTTTATCTTTGTAAAAAGCTCTAGATGAGACTTCTTACTGGCCAAATTTCATGCAAAAACTCATCCATTTAGTTAGATTTTGGTTCAGCTCAAGAATTGGTCAATTTTGAAGTCCAAAATGAGATAACAAGGCACCAAATACTCTTCTCATCTTTCCACGACCACTTGAGCAAGTCTAAAAGCATAATTATAGTCTATAGAAACATGTCAAATGGTTCACATCATCACAAAGCTCATTCTCACCTCGTCACTTGCAATTATACACATGCACGTAAAGGCTTATGGGTGGCAAAAACTTATGTATTCACTCATTTGGTTCCAAAATGGATACATACATCATCATTACATATATTTGAACATTTTAAGGGTCTACATCATATATACATCATGTGGTTACATATTTTGACATCATTATGTCATCAAAATGGCTAAATATCTAATCCTTTGTCAAAGCCTTGTTATTCAAGGTGGTTGACCTCCATTTCTTAGCCTATTTGACTCACCTAGACATGGTTAGACATATGAGAGGGAAGAGTAAGATTCTAAGAATTTCAATAGCTCTTTTTCCTTTCAAACATATATAATGGAAGCATATACATGTAAGAGAATGCATGCACAGTTTTTAAACTACTAGTAAACATAGATAAAAACTCATACATGTCATACATAAGCTCTCAAGGGTATTAGTCTAGTCTCACCCATTTTCTTTGGAACTGTTAGATTTACCTCACCTACTTTTAAGGGACTTTTGACTTAGCCTCACTCTTCTTGAAACTTTTAACTTTGTCTCACCCAATCTTAGGGACTTTTGGCTCATTTTCATTGATGCTAAGGGACTTTTGGCTTAACCATATCCATTTAAGACATATTACATACATAAACAATTTTGAAGAAACACAATGGTACCATAGTAAGAAAGCAATAGCTATAAACATATCTTGTGACTCAAACATACATACAAACACTCAAAGACAAGAGAACATCCAAGCAATACATAAGAAAAAGGTTAAAAAGTTACCTTCAAGCAAAAACACACACTTTTCTCTTTGATTATTCTTCCCTTCTCTCAGTCAAGCAGTTGCAACTAAGTGGAGCTTGATTCTTTTGGCTTAGACACATCAAATGGGATATAATTATGTTATTGAAGCAAGTTCTAGCATCACATACTCTCTATGTAAGACTACTTTTTCATATGGCTTTATTATGTTTCCATACAAGGCATAATGAAGCAGCTATTAGAATTCATGATCTTGGTTCTCATTTCTCATTCAATCTAAGTCTTTTGACCCCATTTAGACTCCTTGGAGTCATCAACAATTCGTTTTAAGGAGCCTCAATATGAGTTGTTTCTTTATGTCTCATTATGGAGCCTACTCCTCTATCTCACAAACTAAGGTTTCTAAATTTATTCCAAGGCTTCCTTTGATATTCATCTATCATATTTAGTCCCTTTCTAGCCTTAGAAAAATTTAAAACTCTCCCTAGGTTCATGAATTAGCTTAGGCCCAGACATGCTCTTGATTTGGCACCCATTGAGTTTGTTTCATTTTCTTTAAGGAGTAGGTAATTGGGAGACTTCTTAGATGTCTTAAGAACTCAAACATACTCTCATAAAAGTTAAATTAATATTAGAAAGCTTTAAACCTTCTTAAGAACAATTGAATCCCTAGCTTTTCTATCTTGTTGTTTATGGGTTCTTTTTGAGTTCTAATTGCTCCATGTCGTTCCTCTTGCCCCAAGACCTCATTTGCTATCAAGTTTAGATCAAAATTAGGTCCTTAAAATATTCCCCTTATTCTGGTCAAAATTATGGAAAAGAAGAAGAACCAAAAGGAGGTAAGATACCCATGGTTTCTTACCTTATTTACAAGCCTTCCAAGAAAACTTTCTTATACCTCCAAGAGCACTTCCAAATCCTCTCTTCCCTCTCCTGAACCAACCATATATCAACACCAAATTAATCACTAAAACCATGAGAAAGAAGAAGAAAAAGAGGGGAAGGAGTTTAATAAAGCAAGGAGTAAGAAAATGTGGTTAAATCTTATGCTTTCAAGACTTGCTTTCTCCTCCCTTTGCTCCCTCTTTGTGCGCCACTTCAAGAAGCCTTTGGTTCTATTTTCAGCCAGCTAAAAGTTATTCAAGAGATGGAGAAGAGTTCTGGACGTTCAGAATTAATAAAGTGGCTCAATTATAATAATTCCATAATTCCAACTATGTCCTTAAAGTTGGTTTTCCCTGTTTAAGCTCATTTTAACTCTTTTTTTAGAACTATGTTTTTCATCATAAAATTTAGGTCTTCTAATTTATAAAATGCCTTTGGTTTATTTAAATTGAATTTAAAACCTTCCCGAATGAATCAGTCAATGGTCAACTGACACTCTAAAATATAAACTAGAGGGGTTTGAACCATTCTAGAAGTTCACATGATTTTTAAGGTCTCTGAAAACCCTAAAAAACTTAATTTTTCTATTTAAAAATCTCTCCTTTGAGTTTTTTAAAAAGTGACTATATTTACAAAAATGCCATTATGTGTTCAGCAATTTTATTGAACTACTTTGGCTTTGATTTTTAGGCATCTTAAACTTTAGATCCTCTTTTTTTCCCAGATTATTATCCTAATTTTATTTATCCTTAGATCTCTCTATTTAAGGGACTCCCTTTGATAATTCCCTTAGTTTAGGGCATTTTAGAATAAAGGGTTTCCATCAACACCAACAAAGGAAAAGAGAAAGAATGACGCTTAGGTTTATGGAAACATATGAATGTTTTGTATCTAATTTTGATGTAATATATAAAGAATATAAATGGATTATGTTTAACTTCATCATGTTGTATTATGCATACTGGTATCCTATAAATAGTGGTGTATAACTCTAGTTTGAGTTATTTTGTTACAGTTGATGTTCTATGCTCATGTTGTGGTATATGACTCTAAGATTATTTGTATTTTTCTATGTCTATGAGATTGGGTTGTATTGTGACCATTTAAGTGGTCTGAACGGTCAATTTTATAAGGGAAAACTTTACCAAATTTTTCTTAAAATATTGTGTTATTTTACTTTTATTGGTTAAGTTGTTTAGACATGGACTTTATGAATAAGGCAAGTATATGAATTTCAAAAATGTTGAATTCATTATTTTTCACTTATTAGCCAATGGTCTTACTGTTGAACCATAATAGTTAAATTAGAGCTAAATGGCTAAGTTGTTACAACCACTGTCTCCTATTACAATTCTCTCCTTCTTACATTCTCCAAATGATAAGTTCTTGTCTTCCCACACTATTTTCATTATTCGATCTTACCTTTTCTTCTTATTTTGTGCTTCTTTGTTTATCTAATTTATAGTTTTGATTTAGGTTTTACCATTTTAGCTCTATTAAACTAACATGCTTTCTTTTGAGGTCCCTTAAGCCTTCCTACACCAGTAGATGATTGATTACTCAAGCTTCGAGCTTGCCATCATCGGTGATGAATTTACCAGCTTTCAATATGCACTTTAGTTTTCTTTATGGTGCAATTTTATTTCCATTTTAGATTTTTTTTTTTGAGAATTTGCATAGATGTTTATTGAATTATTGATGTTGTAAAGTATTTGTAATAGCCTTAGACTAGTGAGATCAATTTTATTGATTATTTCGATGGTCACAAGAAAAATGACTTTCATGAATAGATATCTTACTAAGGAGTTTGAAAAGAAATCTTTGATAGCATTTTATGATCTTATTTTCTCCTTTTACGAAATTTAATCCTGTATTGTGTTTGTTTTAATTGAATATTACAATAGCAACCATTGGTGTGAAGGTTTATCCATTAGAATTTCTTACAAATTGTGGAGAATTCACTTTCATTGTTAGGATGCTATTGGCCAAGAAAAACTTGGTGGTCTTAGATATGGTTACTAGTAAGTTAATATTTACTTTAGTAATTGGTGCTCATACAACTTGCTATTTTTTTTTTATTAATCTATATTTAGTCATCACAACAGCATATATTTGTTTTTATTAATCTATTTTATTTTGGTGTTTTTTCATTCCTTCTTTTAAAGCATAACTTAGGTTTCTTTTCCTATTTCTCTTCCCTAACTAAAACATAACTTAAGCTTCTTTTCCTATATAAGCACGCATGTCTTTCTCACTCTTGATTCTTATACTTATTGTTGTCCAATACTTCTATGAAAACTTAATGGTTGTTGTGAGCCTATGGTTTTAGTTTGAGAATCATTGCTTTCAAAAGCAAAATTACTAATAAAATTATCTTTGCAATGAAGTTTTGTTAGACAAGTTTTGGCTATTACAAGAAGAGTTATATATGGTAAGCTAGTTACTATGTTGTCTAGTTATTAATTATTCTTACTCCTTAAGCATTCATATAAATTCCAATATAGGTAGCTTGTAGTTATTATTTAAGACCAATTTTGTTTTTTTAAGTTTTTACTTCCTATAGGAATTGCATTAATTGATAACCATTGCTAAAGTGAGACTCTATTACAAGCTAGGTTAGTTTAAACATGTATTTGAAGCCAAACTGGCCAACGCTTGTTGTAAGCAATACAGGTTGGTAAGTTTCTTCTATCATGGATTGCATTCATTTGAAATATAAAAAAGGAAGGTAAGCATGTTTTCATTTTTATTCTTTTTCTTTATTATCATAAACATTATAAAATTAGCTTCTACGTGGGATAAAGTCAATTTTTGTAGATTATGTTACACTTGTTTTTATTAAGTTTAAAGTGGTCATTTCTCTTTTTTTTTTTCCTATGTATTATAAGTGTTAGTTACATGAACCTTCTATGTGAAGAAAAAAGATATGGAATTTCATTTGCCACTTTCACCTTCTAATAAGAATGAGGTAAAGTCCTCCCTTTACTATGTTTTGCTAGCTCTTCTAAGTCTAACATTACATATTTTACTTGATTTAAGAAATTTTGGTTAGAAAGTGAAGTATTGAACCAACAAGACATGATAATTTTTTATTACTATTATTATCCTTTTCGAAACAATTTACATTGGATTATTGATGAAACATTTTTGAAATGTTTTATTTAAGATGTTTGCATGCTTGAGAGATCCAGAGTTAAAGGCTCAACTTCTACTTAGGATGACACTAGATGGTGGAGAGCATGTTAATTTGTACATGATGAAGTGATATTGCTTCCATAGATAGTTTCTCTAATAATTTCTTATTGAAGCATCTAATAATTTTCTACATATGCAAAAGTCCCACCACATGTTAAGGATCATTGGTTTGGTAAATTTTAGGTATATAAATTTAATGTCATATATGAGTGATCCATTTGCAACCAATGCTCCAACATATGCTACTTCATGTTTTAGTGTCATTATATAGACATACATACATATATATATAGTTTATTGTTTCAATTTGTCAAAATAGTAATTTTTTAGAGTGTGTTTAGATTCAAAGTCAAATAAGATTTCTATTGTCATGAAATAGTTAAAACTTAAAAGTGAGTTTTCATATCTAAAATGCATGTAATTTGAGAAAAAGGTGGAAAAGAAAGTTTGCATATATGTTACTCATAATTTCTGAGTGTATCTCATTTTTAATATGTGCATACAATCTTGAAAAGTTAAACAAGTATTCCCATCAATGTTAGTCTATATTCCAACATCTTCATAAAATGAGAAGTTAAATGTAATATTACAGAAAACAAACATAGACCATGCTATTAAGTTTAAAATTGCTGACTTTGACATGCTTGCATATGAATGATGTTTCATATAAATGTTGTTAGATATAATTTAAAAAAGTATAAATCTTATGATTTAACTTTTGCAATTTAGCTTTTGCCAACAATCTAAGGATGCATGTTTGCTTTGGAGAGTTTTTGAATTTGAGTAATTTTTTTTAATTATGTGTGCCTAGATTTTTCTTTTGCCCTATTAATTATCTATCTTTTTTAGCCATGTCTATCTTGATGTTTCTTTTGAAATTCAATTTTCAAAGCTGTATTGAATAGTTTGAGTTAGAACTTACTACGAATTTTGAATTTCTTGTCCTAAGGGAGGTATGTCTTTGTTATTGCAATAACGTCATTCTTTGGTTTGACAAGTTATCCTAATTTTTGTTCTCAATTTGTTCCTATCATTGCATAGTAGAATAGATATGTTGGCTAAATAGGTAGGGTTGTTTGGTTGGACCATGTGCTAAACTAAAAGCAAATTACATATAGATTAAAGTTGGATTTTTCCATAAGCTAGGACTTATGTTTACATTCATTTTTAGTCATTTATATTATGATTGGAGCTAATATGAAGAGTATTCTAGGCATTTTTTTAAGTTGGTTAATTTCTAGTCTTGTTTGGTCCTGTGAAAGCTTTAAGGTTTCTAGTGAGCTTGCTTTTAACTTTATCAAATTTTTGGCTAGTAGGTAATAATACTTTTTGTTTTGGCAGATTTTGCAAACCATATATACATTTGATGTTGAATCATTTTGAATCAAATAATGGTACTACGTTCCTAGATTGAATACCATTTTGTTTGCCATTTCTCCTTTCTTTATTGGTATGGTCAATAGTTCATATTCTAAGGTGCATTGAGCACTTATATAAATAAGTGGTAATGATTTTGATTTATAGAAAAACTTTTAAGTACCTGCATTTTATATTTTTAGTCTTTGAAAAAGTTTTTGAGGAAATTTGAGAAAGTATATGTTAGTATAATTGGCCTTTGTTTTGTACTTTAAGGTTATGAAATAAATATTTTTAAAAGTCACTTGTAAATTTTTTTAATAAAAAAACTTTTAGCAATAACTATTGTCACCACTAAAAATCTGTTCTTTTTTTTTTTGTGATGGTTCTCACTATGAGAATAGAAAAAATTGCAAAATTTGTTATATTCCCACAATAATTTGCCGTAAGATTTTGAAAATATTTTTTATGGATCTTATAGTAAAATATCATGAGAACAAAAAAAAAATTAGAATTTTTTAAAAATTAGAATTTTTTTGTTCTCATGGTAAATTACTGTAGGTATTTCGAGAGAAAGTCATAAATTTTATCACAACTTTTGAAAATACTCTCACAAAACTTTTTTAATGTTCTCATGAAAATTTTTTGAGAGAACATTATTCTCATGGAAAAAATTTACAAGAATTGTGAATTCTTATGGCTATTTTTTTATGATCTAAAATCTATGAGAATTTTTGTGAGAATAGCAATTCTTATAAAATTTTAAGATTTTTCTTACAAAAATATTTTGCAAGAATTTTATTGTTTTCCTATAGTGGCATATACTGAGGTCCACAGAACTTAATGGGATTGTGTTAAAGTCCATTACCATAGATGCAAGTGTAGGACTAACACAGATACACATATTCTATCTTTAAAAGAAATTATATATGCATTAGGGAATTAGCAATTAATTAGGATAAAAATTAGTTGCATGAGTTATTCTTATTCATTTGTAAGAAATAAATATTGAAATCCAAATTCTAGAGTTTTTTTTAAATTAAAAATCTAGTTATTTATTTTTTAGTTACATTATTTTCTTAGTTAATAATTATTTTGAATTTTCTAATTTTGTAGATAATAGAGATTAAGGAATTGGTGCATGATTAACCTTCATCGTAGAAATTATATTCTACTAATTTTTTTAATATTACGTGATTCATAGACTTGTGGAAAATTCACCAACAAAAAATGCCTAAGTTCTCTAGAAAGGAGATTTCTTGGTCTAAAATGGAAGTCAATGGACATAAAAATGAAGATTAGATCATCTAGAGCCTAAACGATGAGTGTTTAAAGCCTCAAGTCCAAAGTATCATCATGGGTTAATTTTCTAACAAGGTCACAACAACAGCCATGGAGACCTAACAATGTAGCCTTGAGAACATTGCACTACATAAAATAAAGTAGGGAGTTTGTGTAACACCATCTAACTTTAGCCTTCCATATGCCTTTTCAAGAATTCCACACCCTTAGCATAACAATTTTTAGAGAAAAAGTATTAAATAATGCAATATTCCACGTTATGTGAGATTCAAAATTTTTCTTTTATACTTTGTGGACCCCGTGAATTCTCAAATATCATACTCTACTCATAATCCATCTATATAAGTTATAAATATCATAAAACATCTCATGCAATTTAGATTTGAAGCCCCACACATTAGAAAATGCATGTTTGTTTTCGAGCTTAAATTCTAGTTTTTTGTCACAAACTTTGAAAATTCATAATTAAATTTAAAAAAATTGAACTCTAACAAACCATAACTTTCTGGAAATCCCTGAATGTTAACTTTATACTAAAAATACTTCCAGGCCATAAAAACATCATTTGGACCATGCTTGATAACAGAAAAGTAGAATAGGTCTAGTTGTCCTGAAGTTCTAATATAGTTTTTCGATATGAATTTCACAAATTCATAACTAATTCCACAAAAATCCAAATCAATCAAACTATACCAGTCTAGAAAGCTATAGATGTCTATTTTAAGGAACAAATAGCTCTAAATCCAAAAAATGACTGATAGTAAGTTCCTACTACATTATTGATAGTAAGTTCCAATTTTAAAAATTTATTTCTCTCTCTACATACCTCCAAATGAGGTATTTTCCATTGTACAGTTCACTGTGAATATCTAATTTCTCCATGTAAAATTTCAAGACCATTAGACCTTGTTTGACCCTTCGATGACACAAAAATGTGAACTGCTCAAGTGAACAGTGCTCATACCAAAACTAACTTCTGATATAAAATTTGAAAAATCATAAGAAATTTTATAGACCTCCAAATAATGCGATTCTTAGACCAGAAAAAAAGCTCTATATGAAATCTATGTGTGTGCAAAATATCAGCCTCAAAATCACTCATTTGGTCACTTTGTGATATAGGGTTACAAAATGGCATTTTTATGCCTCTTTAAGGGTCAAGAATGGTCCATTTTGGTTTCTAGCTTTTCAAAGACCACTTGAGCACGTGTGAAAACATCAAACTGGACCTCTAAATACATCTAAAGGGTCTAGATATCCACATATTACAAAATCACTATCCCACTTATTGACATACACAATGACCTTACATGCTCCTCTTTGCCATTCCATGTCAAAAACATACAATATTGTTCATATGCTTCCAATTCTCATATATACATCACATTTCCACATATTTACATGTGTTCAAGTAGCTATACATCATGAGATTACATCTTTTGACAACAACATGGTTACAATACAAACATTTAGCAATTCCTTTGTCAATCTTCTTACCTTCAAGTGTGGTGGTTTCCATTTCTTCAAGTGTGGTGACTTCCATTTCTTTACTCCCTTGGTCCACCTAGACATGTTTAAGTAATAGGGAGGGAGAAGTGAGATTCTAGAAATCCCAATAGCTCTTCACCCTTTTCAATCATACAAAATGAATACAATTTCAAGTCCAAAGATGAATGCATGGCAATCTAGAAATTCATGGACATACATGAAACATTCCTCTCATTCAAAAACACATACTCATCATACATAGACTTGCCAAGACAATGGTTTAGCCTCATGTAACACCACATCTCTCTAGCTTACCTCATCTCATTTCTAGTTCATTTCCTTTGGCAAAGCAAGTTTTGAAGAAAATATTCAATTTAAAATATTGCATTATTTCGCATTATGTAACAGTTAAAAATTTCATTTTGCATCTTATGGACCATATGAACTTTCCCATGTCATTCTTCTATTTAATTACACCCATAAAACTCAAACCATCTCAAAATATTGCCAAAAACCCAAGCTTATAGCATACATACATAAAATAAAGAGGTTTTGTCACGAGTCCTGCTCCCAGATTCTGAAGGTCAACTTTGAAAATTATAGCTAAATCTAGAAAAATAAAAATCAAGCAACCTATAGCTTTTTGGAAATCTCTAGATATTAGATTTATAATAAAAATAATTTCAAGCTATGAGAGCATCATTTGAACCATGTTTAATAATAGAAAAGTGACATAGGCCAGACTGCCCAGCATTTATGATATAATTTACTTATATAAATTTCAAAAATGTATAACTAATTCCAAAAAAATCCAATTCAAGCAAACTATATCAATTTGGAAAGCTAAAATGTTAAGTTTAAGGGAAAAATACTTTCAAACCAAGCTCAACACATTTAGCTACTAGAAACTAATAGAACAGTATATGGACTCGACTAGCACTACTAATACTTTAATAGAACTTCAAAAATTCATTACTCTCTGTTCAAACCTTCAAATAAGGCATTTCTAGTTTTTACAAGTCCCTAGGAATGTCTAGTTTATGCCTATAAAATTTCACACTCATTGGACCACATTGTCCCGTGGATAACATAGAAACCTAAACTGATTATATGAACAATAGTTATATCATGATAGCAAAAAATTGGCAACTTTTGAAAATTCATAATTAATTTTCTAGAGCTCCAATTTTTTTGTACTTTAGCTTTCCAAAAAATCTAGATGAGCTCTGTATGCAAGCCAAATTTCATAAGAAAACTCGTCCATTTGGTCAGATTGGGGCATAAGGTTGTGATTTCATCATTTTGTATCATTTAAGGGGTCTCAAATGGTCCAATTTTGCTTCCCCTACCTCTAAGGCAACATGAGCACGTGGGAAAGTATGAAAAGAACCTATCAAACATGTTTAAAAGATCCACAAACCCAAATCTTACAAAATCATTCTCCCGCTCCATGTAATGTTCAATTTTCGTCAAACGAAGGAAACAAATATGTTTTCAAAGCAAGTCCCTTTAAATGAATTAGTTAAGGTCCCAAAAAATTTATGTAGCATTCTAGACTCCTAAAAATGAGAATCTCATGCTAAAAAAAAAAATAAAAATAGAGCTAGAATGAAGAAACGAATATTAACAAAATATTGACGAAACGTAATGGCATTTTTGTAATTTTGAACAAATTTTGAAATTCTCATAGGAGGGTCTTTTAAATGACAATATTGAGTTCACCAAGGTTCTCAGAGGTCCCAAAAATCATAGAAAGCCCCGAGACAGTTAAAACCCCTCCAGTGTACATTTTCCAACGTTGGTTAAGTCGAACTTTGATGGATTCGTTCAGGAAGGTTTTAACTCCAATTTGAATGATTCCAAAATCATTTTATTAAATTGAGGACCTAAATTTCATGATAAGAAAGATGGTTCTCAAAAAGGAGCTAAAATAAACTACAATCGAAAATGCCAAGACGAAGGGACAAAATTAGAATTTTTGGAAATTATTTCTTAAACCACTTATATATAAGAACACGCCCTACCTCCTCCTTCACTTAGCCACTTTTGTTTTTCCCCTAAACCAGAGAAGAGAGCAAGGGATTGAGGTGCACAAGAAGGAGAAGAAAGGAAGGAGAAAAAGCAAGGAAAAGAAATTGTTTTTCATGGATTTTCATGCTTTCTCTTTAGCAAACTCCCTCTCCTCCATCTTCCCTTCTTTCCTATGATTTTGTTGAAGTTCTTGGATATGTTTTAAGGCAAAATAGAGGGGAAATTTTGAATTTAAGGGGAAGAGGCCAAGAAAGGTGAGAAACAAGCAAAAAGAATCAAGAAAACTAAGGTATCTTGCCATCTCCATGCTTAATCTTCCTTCTTCCTGCTCTTGTAGGTGGTTCGACCTAGGTAAGGCCAGCCCTAAAGGGTTGAGTTTCTAGCTAAAACAAAGGTGAATCTTAGGAATTTGAGTGTGGAGAGTAAAAATATGCAAAGGAAATTAACTAAAAACCATTAGATTTCAAGATTAAAAAGTTAATGTTTCAAGTGTTCCTTGTAAATTCTGATTTGATACAATAATTCCTAGACCTAAATGGGTGTTTGGATGAGCTCCTAAGATCCCTAAAAGACTCCCCACATGCATCTTCCATTAAGAAAATAAAGAAAACTTTAAGGGTGCCAAGAAGGGAGCATACCTCGGCCTAAAGGGTTCAAGGCACTTAGGGGTATTTTTAATTTGTTCCAACTTATTTTTGAGTCATATATGATAGATGAAGATGAGAAGAAACCTTAGAAAAAATTTAAGAGGCCTAAGGAATGAATTAGTAGTCTAGGTTCCATATTATGGCCTAAAGAAGCAACACCTAGTTAGGCTCCTTGTTTTAATTGTATGATGGCTCCAAGAGGTTTATACGAGGTCAAGAATCATAAATGGAAGAAAAGAATGGAGCCTAGAACTCAAATGATGGATGTTGCTTCATTATGTGCATTTTGGAACCATAAATGAGCTATAAGACAAAGCTAGTGTTCTAAATGAATAGGTGGCTTTGAGAATGGTTCTAAGAGCATAATTGGTTCCTATTTTATGTATTTAGGCTAAAGGAAACAAGCCTCACATTATTGTTGTGGTCGAGGAAGGGAGGGCATTTCCAATAGAGAAAGTGTGCTTGTGTGACAAAGATAACTCTCTCTACTTTCTCTCATGAATGGATGAATGTTTATCTTGTCTCTGAATGTGTGCATATGTGTTTTAAGCCATGAAAAGGTATTCTAGCATGTACTCATATGCCATGATATCACGATATGGTTTTATGCATTTAAATAACACTTTGTGTATTTGCTTCAGTTTGCTTAAGTGTGATGAAGTCAAGAATCCACTAACTATAGTGAGGATAAGCTAAGAACCCTCAAGAATGGTTGAGACAAAGTTTAAAGTCTTCTAAGAACAAGACTTAGCTCAAAACCTTTAAGAAAAAGGGTGAGGCAAGTTCAATAACCTTAAAGAGAATGGGTGAGGCTAATCCACTTACTTAGCAAGCCTATGTATACTTTATATGACTTGTTCAAATGCCAAGAATGCTTCTTGAATGATCACACTTTCCACTATGCCCATATATGCATTTTTAAGACTTGAATTGCATTCTTTATGTATGATTGAAAGGGAGATGAGCTATTGGGATTCTTTGAATCTCATTTCCTCCTTTCCAATATCTTAATATGTTACGTGGATCAAATGAGCAAGGTAATAAAAGCAATCAAGTTGGAAGTTGAGAGTTTGACAAAGATTTGTTGTTATATTCATTTTGTAGTCATATGGATGGCATATGATGTAATCCTAGGGTGGAAATGTTGTATAATCATTTAATCACATGTAAATATTCATATATTTGATGTATGTATGGAACTTGATGCCAAATGAATGATATTGTAGTTTTTGGACATTGGATGGCAACATAAAGTGTATGCATTCTTATGTATGGCATAGGGTGGAGAGTGAGTTTTAAATTTTTAGGTTTGTATACCTTTGAGACAAGTTTAGTAGACCATTTCGGTGCTTTCCCACGTGCTTAAGTGGCCATAGTTTCCTCAAAAACTAAAATGGACCATTTGGAGCCCTTATATGACATAAAATGAGCCATTTTGCAGCCTAATGTCAAAATCTGACCAAATGAACGAATTTGCTTATGAAATTTGACAAACATATAGATCTCATCTAGGGATTTTTAGGAAGCTAAAGACCAGATCATTTAAAGCTTTGTCAAATTAATTATGATTTTTCAAATTTGACATTTTTCTATTGTTCTAATATAGACACTGTTCATATGGTCAGTTGCTTAAGCTGTGTCATTTTGAGGGCCAAATGGTGTCCAATGCTCATGAAATTTTAGAAAAATAAACTAAACATGATAATATTTCCATGGCCACTAAGATTATCCCAATTGGACATCTGAGCAAAGAGATATGAATTTTTGAAGTTGGAGGACAAGACCAATAGCTACAAACGACCTCTATTACTTTTCTATCAATTTCTGGTAGCTAAACGTCCCTATTGTGGTCTAGAATTATTTTTAGAATAAGGTAAACATCTATAGCTTTCCATAATGGTAAAGTATGATTGATTTTAAGTTTTTCAAAATTATTTATGATTTTTCAAAGTTCATGTCAAAATTCTGGAATTCCAACCCGAGGCTGCACACTATATTTTCATATATACCATCCACTTGCATGAGTTCTAGGCCACTTCTTGAAATGGTTTTGAGTTGCAATTATGTAATTAAATATGATAATGAGATGGATAAGTCCATATGGTCCACAAGACACTAAATGAAAAATTTATGTACGATGCAACATAATTTAATTATATTTTTTAATGGCTTTTCTTTAAGAATGTCATGTAATTTATGGAAATGAGCCTACAAATGGTATGAAATGAGCTTAGCAAATATGGTGTTACACTCCAAGGTGTACACAATAGACATACATGCATATCTTGGCATTTCCATGATAAAATCATACAATATCATTCATTTGAATCCAATTCTCATACATACACCTCATATCCATATATTTGTACACATTCAAAGGTTATACATCATACATATATCATGGTGTTACATTCATGACATTATCATGGTTACAAAGAAAATAAAAGACACATCTCCTTGCCAATCTCCTTCTTTTAAGCTTGGTCGCTCCTATTCCTTGGTTCACTTGGCTTACCTAAACATGTTAGGTAATGGAGAGAAAAGAATGAGATTCTAGGGATCTCAATAGCCCATCTCCTTTTCAAACATATATAATAGATGCAAGTTTCATGTCTAAGATGCATGTATGGCATTCATTCAAGAAGTCACAAACAACATATATAGGCTTGCCAAGATAATGGTTTAGCCTTACCCATTCTCTTTGGGACTTTTGACTAAGCTTCACTTTTTCTATAGACTTTTGACTTTGTCTCACCCACTTTTAGAGACTTTTGGCTCATCCTCACCATAGTTAAGGAGCTTTTGGCTTCACCAAGTTCAAACAAGCCAAACACATTCACAAAAACATCTTTCAAGCATATACACATAGCAACATGGTACCATGGCATGTGATCATTTACTAAAAACATATTTTATAGCTTAAACATGTACACGCACATTCAAAGACAGGAAAACACCCAAGCATGTATGAAACAAAGGAAAGGGGGCTACCTTGCTTGCAAGAATACACTTTCTTTCTTGGAAAATCTTCCTCTCCCTTAACTAAACGCTCATAAGAAGGTGGAGCTTGATTCCTTTGGCCTAAACACATCACACGGGATCTACTTAAAGCAAGGTCTAGCATTACACACATATAAAGGGAGCATGCTTTTTCCTATGATTACATAATAGTTCCATAAAAG
The DNA here is from genome assembly GCA_026724425.1 of Erythrophleum ivorense. Classification (NCBI taxonomy): domain Eukaryota; kingdom Viridiplantae; phylum Streptophyta; class Magnoliopsida; order Fabales; family Fabaceae; genus Erythrophleum; species Erythrophleum ivorense. The sequence goes on from JAIUCV010000041.1 coordinate 2,035,175, forward strand.
AGCCTAATGAATCAACTACCACATTCCAAGGTCTTCGCACTATTTTCTTCTTATATCTAGGCCTCTTAGTTCCATTTAAACTCCTTGAAGCTATTACAAACTCATTTCTAAAAGCCTAAAGACAGTTGCTTCTATAGGTCATATTATGGAACTTAAATCTCTAACTCTCAATCTATGGTTCCTAAATTTTTTTTCAAGGCTTCCTCTCATCTTCTTCCATCATATAAAGTGCCAAACTAATCTTAAAATGAATTAAAACACTCCCTAGCCCCTCCATCTGTCCTAGGCCAAGCCTATGTCTTCCATTCCTATCCATGGAGTTTCAATTTTTTTTTTTGAAGGAGGAGACACTTGGGGGCCTTCTTAGGGATCTTAGGAACTCAAATAAACTCTCATGTGTGTTAGGAAATTCTTGTATCAAATCAATTTTTAGCCTATTGTTTTGAATCCCTAGTTTTTCCATCTTTATTTGCCATGGTTCTTTCTTGAATTCTTTTGCACTAACTTGTTTTGCACACTCAAAATCATAAGTTTCAAACTTGGTTTAGTCCAAAACTAATCCCCCCTTGGCTGTCCTAGGAGAGGCTGAAACATATACATGGAGGACAAAGGAAGAAGAAGTAAAGATACATGAATTTCTATCTTGATTCCTTTGCTTTTTCAAGAGCTTCTTTTTTTGCTTTAGCCTTCTCCTTCAAAGAATAACTTCCTCCCTCTGAATCACACCCAAAATATACCCATATTACTAACCAAAATCATAGAAAGCAAAAGCGAAGAGAGGGGAACAATATTAAAGAAGGATGAACCATGAAAATCTTCCATTTTCCTTACCTTTCTTGGAGTTTTTCTTCCTATTCTCTCCTCCCTCTTAAGCGTCTCTCCTTCCTGGTCTCTCTCTGTGTTTTGGGGAGAAAAAATCATTTAATTGCAGAGGAGTTGCTAGAATGTGGATTAGAAGAAGCTAAAAGTCACTTTATGTAACTTTTTACTTTGTATTTTAGTCCTTTTTCTTGACTTTTTTATTTTAAACTCATTTCAAATCCTTTTCAAAATATGTATTTTGTATCATAATATTTAGGCTCTCGATCTTATAAATTGGCTTTGGAATCACTCGATTGGGATTTAAAACCATTCCAAACTACTTGATCAAAGTTTTGGTTAACTGACAGCCGAAATCGCTCACCAGAAGAGTTTCAACTGTTTTAGAGGTTCCCATGATTTTCAAAGCTGCTAAGAACCTCAAAAAGCTCAAATCTTTCATTTAAAAAGCCTTCTTATAAGTTTTCCAAATTTGCCAAAAATTACAAAAATAACCCACTTTCTTTCATAAATTTTTCTAGCTCATCTGACTTGGGTTTCCAGGCATCTTAGGTCTCAAATCATTATTTTTCATTACTTATAATTTTATCCTAATTTTAGTTGGCCTTAAATTTTTCATTTCAAGGGATTTACTTTGTAAACTGACATATTTTGGTATTTTATGAAAAATTGGACGTTACACCTCACTCATTCTCTTTAGAACTGTTGGACTTGCCTCACCCACTTTCAAGGGACTCTTGACTAAGCCTACTCTTTTAGAGACTTTTGGCTTTGTCTTACCCATTGTTAGGAACTTTCGGCTCATTCTCACCCAAGCTAAGGGACTTTTGGCTTCACCAAGCTCATGCAAGCTAAAACGCATTCATAAAATATCTTTTAAGAGCATAAAAAAAGCAACACGATACCATGGCATATGGACAATTGATAGAAATATTTTATATAGAATAAACATGTATACAAACATCTAAAGACAAGAGAGTACTCAAGAATGCATGAGAGAAAGGAGAGAGAGCTACCTTGAATGCATGAGAGAGATCTACCTTGAAGGCACAATGCGCACTTTTCTCTTGGATTATTCCTCCCTCTTCTCGACCTAACTATGAAACTTGAAGACACTAGGTTCTCTTGCCTAAACACATCAAATAAGGCATGCTTAGATCATTAGAATGAGTTCTAGTCTTACGCAACTCCTATGCATGGTCACTTTCTCACTTGTCTCTATAATGCTTCCCTATAAGACATAATGAAGAAACTATTGGAATTCAAGATTTTGGCTCTATTTTCTCTTTCATTTTAGGTCTCTTGACTCCATTTAGACTCCCTGGAGCCATCATATATTCATTTTAAGGAGTCTAGCTAAGAATTCCTTCATTATGCTACATTATGGAGCCTATACCTTCATCTCACCTTCTAGGCTTCCTAACTTGTTCCCAAGACTTTCTCTCATCTTTTCCCATCATATATGATCCTAATCTAGGTTTAGAAAAATTTAAAACTCTCCTTAAGTGCTGCATTTAGCTTGGGCTGAGACTATACTTCCTTTAGCACTAATGGGAGTTATTTTGTTTTCTTTGATGGGAGATGCATATGAGAGGCTTCCTTGATGTCTTAGGGACTCATACAAATTCTTAGACACCTTAAATTATGATTAGAAAGCTTCCTACAAGTGAAACTTTAGGCTAGATATCTTACAAATCAATGGGTCTTTCTTGGATTTCTTTATATATTCTTGTTTCTCATACTCTAAATCCTAGGTTTCACTCTTGGTTTGGTTCAAAACTAATTCCCCTGTGGCTATCTTAGAAGAGGCCAAAACTCATCCAAGAGGAAACAAGAAGAAGTAAGCATGAAAGATAACAAATTTACCTTGGTTCTTAGCTTTTATCAAGTACTCTTTCAAGTGGTAAATTCCTCTTCTTCAAATTTCACACTCCCTCCTCTGTACCAGATCCCAAAACATAACCATATCATGCACAAAAACCATAGAAAGAAAAGTTGGAAGGAGGAGAACAACTTTAAAGAAGGAAGAAGCTTAAAATTTTCATGATTTCCATACCTTTTGCCTTGCTTTACTTCTTCTTCTTCTCCTCCTTTGGTGCGCCTTTCTCCCTTGGTCTCTCTCTTTATTTTAGGTAGATGGAATGTTAGTTAATGAGGGAGAGGAGTGGAGAATGAGTTTATGAAGCAAGGAAATTAGAATTGTTCCTTAAAAATTCCATTTACATCCCACTTTCTCGCCCTTTCATTTTAGGCTCATTTTATCTCCTTTTCGAAAACTGTCTTTTCCATCATAAAATTTAGGTCTTCTAACTTATAAAATACCTTAAGAATCACTCAATTTGGATCTAAAATCTTCTTGAATGAAAAGGTCAAAGTTTAAGTTAACTGACGTTGAAAAATATACATCAGAGAGGGTTTAAACCATTATAGGGGTTCCTATAGTTTTTAGGGCCTCTGAGAATCCCGAAAAACTCAATCTTTCCATTTAAAAATTTCTCCTTGGTGTTTTCTTAAATAGGTTTCACTATAGCGAGAGACACCTCTCGCTACCCCGCGAGACTTCCCAGTTGTTCTTACCACAGCTTACGCTATTACTAGAAATTCTTTAGATTTTGTATAGGTTCACCATAGCGAACTAGCATCCTTGCTATAGCAAGAAGACTTAAAAAAAATTTGAAACCTTGAGTACTCGTTTCTACAAAATCTTAGATATTACAGTCTGCTACCACTACAACCACGATCCATGACTCTTTCATTTTGAAAATTTTGAAAATTTGACTTAATTGTGATCTTTAAAAGATGAAATTTAATAGGATGAAAGAAAGGAGAGTTTGGCTAAAAGGTGAAGTTTGAAAGTGCAGTAAGAGTTTCCAAAAGGGTGAGATGATAAAGGTACAAAGGGAAGATCCTAAGGGGAATTCTCTTAGTCAATCATTTATAATTCTAAGCATAAGTGATGCTTCTCATCAATCTTTCATTCCTCTTCCCAAAATTTGTTCCTTGTGTTTCTTTTTTTTTTTTAATTTTATTGATTTTTACTTTTGCCATAGGATAAATAAACAACTTGTTGATTGTTATTGATATTTGGAACTTGTTATGATCTTTTAATTTTCTATTCATCTATAGAATTTACACTAAGTACTTAATGCTCTTGTATTGATCATATTTTTTTAGTTGATTATTGAATTCTATGCACATCTAATTGGAGTTATAAGGTGAAGATAATTGATAAGGCAATTAGGGTAATTTATAATTAAACCAGGATATAATTACATTCAATTATGGTCTTTACATTAGGGTAATTCATGATGTAGTATAGACTATTAAGTTGAATGACTATTAGATGTCTGAAAAAATGTAATGTAAACACCATATTTTGTCTTGGTAAATTAGGAAAGAAAAATGATAAAAAAAGGTTTAAGGACAAATTTCAAGCTGCAAGGAAAAGTCATAGGATTAATTTACTTTAGGTCATTGGATTATTTATTAGGCTAATTTATTTTAGCATTAAGCTAATCAATTTTGGGTTTCAATATATTGGTTAATTTATTTTGTATTAATGGGTTAATTTAGATAATCATTAGGCTATTTTAATTATTAGGTTAATTGGATTAATTTATAAAGAATGATAAGATAAGATAATTCAAAAATCCTTAATAAATTAAATTAACTCAATTCAAAATAAAGAAAAGAGGATAAAAAGGAAAAAAATTATATAAATAAAAAATCCTCTTTTATTGTAATCTCTACCTAATAATTCAAAATAAAAGGATAACCTAAAATCTCTACTTTTCATCTAAGATAGACCCTATCCTAAATTATGCCAATAACACACCTCTCATTGATAAAAAATTTGCTACCACCATGACCCAAAAGGAGTCAACAGCTGAGAAAGGAGAAAGAGCATCAAAGAGAGAAATTGGAGAAGAGGATGAGATTCTCACCATATATTTTCTCTTAATTTTGGCATTCACTTGCACATATATTTACTTCTCAAGTTCGACCAAACCTGAGAAGCAAGAAAGAAGGCATTGAAGAAAGGTAGAATTATCTTATTGGCCAAAGGAGCAACAATATCTAAGGGAAACTAAGAGCCATAGATCATACAAATCGATAAAGAAGCCTTAGAGGAGAATTGAAGAGTAGCTAGGAGAAAAAGATTTCACCACATTTTATTATTATTTATTTATTCCATTTTTATAACATTTTTGTAAATAAGCTTTGATAAAAATACTTGACAGTACATAAACACACACTCACACTATACTACATGGTTAGTTTACTAGAGAGTAAGAAAGTGAGATTTATTTGGTTTTCATAATTTAAAACACACCAACCAATATGCAAATTTATTTTGTTTATGAAATCTAGTCAATTTTGCTTTCTTATTCTTTTTTACAAAAATTTTTAGAAGACACTAACTAAGTGACACGATTTTCTACCTCCTTTCAAATTACATGAATTTTAATCTCTATCTCAGGGTATGTAGACCATAGACTTTTGTTTTAGCTCAAGTTTGTTTTTGAAAATTAGTGTAGAATTGTCTTGTTTAGTGTCATAGGATAAGCCTAATCACTAGGAACTAAAAGGGAAAAGTGACTGTGACTATCATAAATGCAACATAATCTATCATAAATGTAACCTTATCTAATGTGCATAAAACTTAAAACTCTCTAGCCTACAATCTAGATACCAAAATGCTAAATAGATCTTAAATTAAATGCATTTTAGGTGCAAAACTCATTTTTGATCATGTAATGGTTATAGCAAGCTAATTCCTTTAATCATTGTTATTTAGCCTCAATATAACAACTTTAGGTACTCCAAAGATGTCATCTCAATCTTCTTAGACCTACAAGCATTAATATCAATGAATTATTAGACTAACTAGCAAGGATAAGTCATCTTGATGTATCCTACACTAATTGCCTGAGGCTTAGTTTATCACCTCATGTGCATAAAAGTCAACAATTGTATTATATGTAGATTAGTGAGCATTGACCAATATCACTGTGTTTACACTTCCTAATATCTACCTAATCAATAATCAAACATTTTGATCTAATTAATTAACTCTTCAACGTATAACTATGATATTTAAAGGCTAATTAATGGACTAGATGTAAGAAAAATCAAATAGAAGTAATGAGTATATGCAACTATATCATAAACGATACATTAATCTAGAGGAAATAATCACTACTAGTGATTTATCAACATAAAACAAGATTTAATTGGTGAAATTAATAAAAAAAACATCAAAATACTTATAAATATCTATGAGAAATGGAATTAAACTAAGATTGAACATAGGATTCATTATTACAGAGCATAATCTACCAATACAAATCTTAAGAATTACCTCCTTAAAATAATCCAATCCAAAAATCTTTTACTAGCGCTCTTAAATATACAGAAAATTGAAAGAACTTCTCCAAAGAAATAATAAAAATAAGAGAAGGTCCTCCATTTTTGCACATTAGAAGAAATATATATTAAAAAAAAAGTTTGGTCATTGCGACAAGCAAGAGGTATGAAATTTTTGAAATAAATTGCACTTTAGTCCTTAAACTCTTCAAAATTACCTTCAAAATGTGCAAAATTTATTCATTTACATATAAGTCCATAAAATATATATATATAATAAAAATAACAATAACAATAAATAATTATTTACAAAAATATACTATAGCATTACATAAAAACATGACTTGCCACAAAAACCTATTTTCAAGCAAAAGCTAATTTTTAGAGATTATTTCAATTTAATCCTAATTTGGAGGCTTTTCACAATTTAACTCTAAATGGCGCAAAAATAAATAATATTGCACATTTATATGAAAATGGTTGCAAAAGAGCTAAAAAAACCTCTAATAAGTCTCTTAAAATATTAATAAAAGTCAATACATTTTGGGATTTATCATGAATGTTTTATTTTTCTTCTTTTATTCACTATTTCTTTTTTGTAAACATTCATTTTTATTTTATTATCATTTTTAATTAGTTTTTTCTCATTTTTCATGTGTTTTAATTAGGGTAATTAAAATAAATTAATGTTATTTTAATTTTACATAGTTGGCTTAAGATAACCTTTTCTATGAATAGGTACTGTGTAGTACCTAATATCTTCCTCATACTCAATTAACTCTTGAACCCATATTTGGTTTGTAAACCTCTTTTCAATTTTCTTAAAAGGTTTCTTTTTTCCAAAGTTTTATTTTCAATTAAAATTTGGTGTTTATCCCAATAAATTGGTTCTAGCAATTATTTTTAAGAATAAATTTATTTTCTCTTTTCTTTACATCATCTATGTCACACTGAACCTCAATAGGTTGTCAAGTGTGACATGTAGCCTAGTTTGAATAATGTTAAGCACATATTATAGGAGTTTTTAAGGTTAGTTAAACTTAAATACACTTGAGTTTAATGCATTTCAGGGTTAATCAAGCTTAGCTAAACTAGAGTTTAGCTATTAAGGGGAGGTTAGAACTAGGGTAGTTTAACAAATTGGACACAAGTGTTATTACTAGTGGAATTTGGCTAACCATGATGATTGGAAAAATAGCATTGAACTTTGTGGAATTAATAAGGTGCATAAGCCTATTAACATATAACCTAAATTGATTCTTTTGTGTCTTTTGATTTAAGTCTTTTAGTCATGTATTTTGAAGTTGTTTTGCTTAAATCTTCTAGTTTATGTCATGAGTCTCTTCCACTTGTGTTATCAATTACTAATAACTAGGGCAACCTATGATACTAATGTAAATTAGTGTATGCATTATAGTTGCTAACAAAAAAATTGAAAATTCCCTAGAATATAAGTGATTCCATCTCTCATGGGACTGATAACCTTTACTTTTAAGCATTATATTACTTATCGACTAGTGCACTTGCTAGTATTCATAAAAGTTGTATCAATTGCTATACTATAAATTCAAAATAATACTCATATTTTAGCTATAAGTCAACTGGTGGCCTTTAACAATCAACTAGTAGCATTGGAAAAGTTTTTTCTTTTTTTTTTCAATGCATAACAACTCTTTTATGTGTATAATGGCTCTTTCATGTGTCTAATGTCTAGTTTTCATAAAGATTTATATGTATGATCTTCCAAACATGTTTTTAAGAAGAACTATATACTATAATGTGATCTTCAACTTGTTTTTAAGTTTTAGAAAGAGAAATAATAATTTTTTTAGCAAAAACTTTCAAAATATCTATAATTTGAGTTGTTATAGCTTTATCTTGTATATCTACTCTTTGAACAATATTATTCTTCTACAATTTTTGTAAGGAAAGGGTATATTTCTTGTGAGAGAAAACAAGAATGGAGAAGCTCTTATAGATACTTTTCTTTAATAAGAAAGGTGTGCCCTATTTTAGAGTTTAGAGTGATAAACAACTCTTAGTTGAGTTGGAGTTTTAAAGGCTCACAAGTGCCTAGTAAACTTGTAGATTCAATGAAAAAATATCAAGTAAAAATTTTAAAATTGGATGTAGACTTAGATTGAGGCCAAACTATGGTACATCTTGGAGTTTGCCTTCTCTTTCCCTGTATTTTTTACATTTTAAGTTTGTGATTGTTACTCTATTTTTATTTTAATATTTTGCATGAAGAATTAATTATTTATCTCTTGATACATTTTTCACATATATTTCAAGTAAATAATTGTTGAAGAGATTGTAAGATTATTCTAACTAACTTAGAGACTAACTTTTGCATCAAATTTAACTATATATTATTGAGTACTATATTTTTTTAAATAAAAATTGTGCTCTTTATACTTTAAGCACTGATATAAAAATCTTTTAATTGATATAATTATTGTTTTGTTCTATATTTTTCTAAAGTAACCTTAATGATGATTTAAAAAATTTTAAAAATAACCTAAGTTTTTGTGAATACCTCATTTACCTTCCCTCTTGAGTATTAGTTGCTTTGTCTTAGTTACTTTCTTATGTTATTTGTATTTTAGACTATTTTATGTTTTCTTTAACTTGAGTTAACCCCACATAGTAGCTTTTAGTTCAATTTTGACAACAATCATCATGGAACAAAATTTTCATATATGATTTCTTAACTTATGTTCAGTTCTTTTTGTTTTTTTTTTGTTTAGGGGGTCATGTTAGTTTCCATGCATCATAAAAGGCACAATTTTTTTTTACATCGATTTGGTGCATTAAAAAGAAAAAGTTCTCTTAAATGCCTATTTCAATTTTCTGGAATTGCTATTAAATATCAATTCTTTCATTTGAGGGTAAATTGTGAATATATTAAACCAGCGTATTTGTGACCCAAAAAGAGCTAAAGTACGCACTGCCACCTTTAGCCAAACAGAAAATGACCGCCGCTGCCACTTTTCCCATGAAGAAAAAAGTACAGGCAGCATATATTCTGGGTTGTCATCGCTTATCTGCAATTCACCACCTTTGATTGATACGTTAATTTATAAAGCTATATTGAATCATTGTAGAATATGTTTATACTTTTTATATAATATTGTTTAATAATAGCATACCCTCGTAATGATACAAAAGAATGACAAAAGAACTCTTCAATTTTATGTGAATTTTACGCTATTACTATAATTAAATGTTTCCCAACCTATGAACTTAAAATGCTTTATTTATTTATTTATTTATAATAAGGGTATATCCAAATTTTTTTCGATTGATTTTTTATTGGATAATATTAAAGCAATAGTTTCATAGTATATTCACTGGATTTATTTATTAGAAAAATAATTTTTTTTACTAATTGAACTATGTTTTATTAGGGGACACAAAATTTTAGAATTTGATAAAAAAAAAGAACAGAGTGAAAATTCAATTCATGCACAACATGAATGAGAGAGAGAAAAAAGATTACGATAAATAATTTTCACTCCTCTCCTTTCATTTTCACTATAAGATGATATAGAGACAAGTTCAATGTATGTCTAAACAAGTATTTTCACAAAAGATATTCCTTTTCCATAAACTCTATTATCCTCTTCGATGGATATTACTCTTTCAACTGCAGGCAAAGTGCCTATTCTTTCAACTGCATCTATCCTATAGTTTGAATTATTTCTAACAAACTAGTCTTTCCGTGTGCCACGTGAAATGTATGATTACATAAAATAATGCACCTAAAGGGAAAAAGGAGTTATGGGCAAAGTTCCTAAAGACAGAAAGCGAAATGGCTATAATGGAAAGTGGAGTATAAACACATGAAAAAGATAAGGCGGGTAAAGGTTGGTTGGAACTTGGAACTAGCCTAGGTTGAAATGGTTGAAGATGAAATAAAGTGCATAACTTGGATTTTTTTCCTTTTTTTTGGACTGATGACAACTTCGATTGGGCTCCACTAATAGAATATTTATCTAAATATTTAGTCAATAAATACATAGCATGCAATTGGAGAAAGAAAAAAAAATGAGTGGGTGAAAAAAAAATTAAGCCTTTTATATATTCTTACACTATGTTTGGAGGGATGAAACAGAGAGGGACAAAATGGAATGGAAGGAGGAAAAAAAAATATTTCATTATTTAAAAGATTTTTAAATAAAGTAAATTAATAGAATAGAGAGTGAATCATTCCATTTCTTCCCTCTCCCCCCAAAACAAAATTTTTTCTCTCCCAAATTGGGATGGAGTCAATAGAATGGAACATTCTTTTAATTAAAAGATTATAAAATTACTACTTAACTTTTGTAGAGTTGTGTGTATATTAAAAGACTTTATTTTGGCAAATTTTTCTTTCCATTTACTCTCTTCTCTCTTTTACAATATGCTCTTTTGTCTTTTTATAATTTGCTCTCTTATTCTCTTCTCATCCTCTTTTTGGTCGATAAAAATCCTACCCAAGTATTCTTGCTCTTTACAATTCCTTATTCGATCTCTATTTCCTTGTTAGTTAATAAATTGCTCTTGAATAAATTTCTTTCTTTATTAGTATAAAGCTTAAGTGCTTTTCTTATCTATTTGCTGTTTTTGCGACAAAATGTTATGTTTTATGTTTTTCTTTTCTTGTATAAAGCATTATTGTTGTTTTGTTTTTTGTTATATAATGATTGTCAGAGATGATTTTTTATTTTATTTGACATTGCTTTGCCTTGATATGGAATAAATACTTTAATTTTTGTAATTTATTGAGATATAGATTATTTATTTATTGGGTCAGAATAAATGAATTGCTCAATTATATTAAAGTTTTAGGGTGAAAAACAAATATGAAATTTTAAGAAGAATAAGATTTAAGATTTCAACATACATTACCTTATTCATAACATACGTAGATATGTTTTTTTATTATTTAATTTAAATTAGTTTAGTTTATTATTTTGTTTTAAAGTTTGGTCGCATTAATATTTTTTATCTTATCTTCTTTTATTATGACATATATTTAAGTTGATTTATATATTTTTGAATATTTTGATACCTTTGTTTTTTTTTTTTTTGAAAATTTTCAACCATACTAATGTTCAATTTTTTGTAAAGAAGTTTCTAAATATGAGGATAATGTTAAAAATTTGTTTTTAAATTTATTCCATTCCATCCACTTTCACTTTAACTTCAATACAATGGAAAAGTAGTTTTCTTACTCTTTCGTGCTTAAATATCTAAACAAGAGAAAGATAAGTCCTCTTCCATTTTTCCCCTTTATGTTCCTCTCCTTTATGCCTTATTTGGTAAATAGAATCTTCTTTGATAGAAATGGAAAAAGAATGTTAAATAGAATATAATTGAATTAATTTCATTTGATATGATAAGAAAAAGAAAAGGAATATGTTTTTCTTTGTCTGTTTGATAAGATAAAAATAATGATAAAACAAAAAATAAATTATGACAAGTGATCAAAATATCTTTAAATTTAAAAAATAATGAAAGAATTAATTTATATAGATATAATTGTACTTTATAAGAGTAGTTATTTTATTTAATATATAATTATAACTATTGATATTTAAACACTTTATTTTAATATAATAAAAATAGTTATCGAGTTTAATATTTTAGATATGTTATTTTAATATATATTAAATTAATATTTATTATATATATATGTATTATATGTGTGGCAATGCTAATGTATTGTCACAAATTTGTAATAATGCATTAGTATTGCCTTGGCTGATTGTCAATCGATATTAGTCTCATTAATTACTTTCAGTCAGTGATATTTTTATTTAGTATTTATTATTTATACAATTTATTAATTTTAATATCAAATAAATTTTTATTATCTTTTAAAAAATAATTATTATTAATTTATTTTATAATAATTTTTAAATATTTTTATTTTCATTATTCTTTTAAAAGAAGTATTACTTATTTTTTAGACTATAAAATAATTAGTTAAAAAATAAAAAAATTTATTTTTTAAGCCTTGGGGTCCCTCTTGTTAAAAATTAATAAAAATATTATATACTAATTAAAAATAATATCTAAAAATTATTTGATTTGAAAAATATATAAATTAAAAATTTTGGAAAAAAAATTCAAAATCTATTATCCTTACTATATATTATATGTGTGTATGTGTGTGTGTTTTTTTTTCGGAGAGAGGAGGGAATGCTAATGCATTGCTAGAATAGTTTGTAGCAGCAACTATTAGTTGGTTTAGTCCGATTAGTGAATGGTTGAACTAATATCAACGGATTTTTATTTAGTTATCTTTTTTTTTTTAATTTAATATTAATTATTATTTATATAATTTGTTAATTTTAATATTAACTAATATTTTATTATTTTTATATATAATTATTTTTATAATAAAATTTTTTAATATTTTTCTCTTTTATTATTCTTTTTAAAAGTAGTATTACTTATTTTTTAGGTTATAAAATAATTAATTAAAAAATAATAAACTTCATTTTTTAGCCTTATGGTCCCTCTTGTTTAAAAAAGTAAAATATTATTTACTAATTAAAAGTAATATCTAAACATTATTTGATTTAAAAAATATATAAATTAAAAATTAAAAAAATTCAAGATCTACTTCAACTTAATCTACGTCCAATTAGGTTGCTATACTTGCTGCTTTAACTTGTTTGTACCACAAGGGTATTAAGGATTTTTTGAATTTTTGGCTTGTAATACTTTTTCTCTTTCTTACACTATAGTACCAAATACATTTTTTATATCTTTTCACGACTCATTCTCTCTGTCATATTTTCTTGCTATTAAACAAAAAATGCAAATAATTTCTTTTCCATTTCCGTTTCTGCTACAATAACGATCGAGGCCTTATATTCTATCTGATTCCATCTCCTCCAAACTCTCAAATGTAGCATAATTCATTTGTATCACCTTCTTTTTTATTGTATACAATGCAGTGCTATAAAAAAAGTTCTTGGGCTAGAATGTTTCGGCTGAAGCACGGACTCTGAAATACTTGCCAACTAGCTCATCAACTGGGCTTTCAATCAGTGCTTTGGAGGCTGGGATCTGGTATATAATTGTTAAATGGACCGATCCATCATGGGCTGAGATGAATGGTTCTCTGATCTCTGTTAGGAGCCCTTGAAGGAACAAGGAACACGGTGCCTCGAGGTAATGCCGTCTAAGGCTTCCCAAGAATACCCAAGAGTGCCGTGTTCATGAGTTTAATTTTTCAGAGTATGCCTTGCCCAGAATATTAGATATCAAGATATTCAACCCAACAAGTTGCCAGACAAAATGAGTCAGTGGGTTAATTGATCTTCCTTTTTTTTCATATTTAATTAAATAAAATGTAAATTACACTAATTTCTTTTTATATTTAACTGAATTATGTCTATTATTCCTTTTGTTTCAAAAATATCACTTGATTTGTAATATATATATATATATATATTACAAAAATTTATCTTCCAATTTATTTTATATAAAAAAGTTAGTATAACGTGAAATTGTAATTAATGTGCAGTCTAGATGGTTAAGTTGATGTAAAGTTTTAATATGAGATTGTAATTTTATTTTTTATATGATAGTAAAAATAGTTAAATAATTTTATTTTTGAAAGAAACATTATTGTATTAAAAGTTCACTGTATTGTTAGGAAATAAATTAGAAGAGAGTTGGGTGTTATTTTCTAAAACAAGAAGGATATTAAATACAATTTAGTCAAATTTTAGGAGATGTTAGTACAATTTACTTATATATAAAAAATAATAAATATAAAACAAAATTACTTAACACAATTACTAATTAACTGTGTAAAGTATAAAAAATTCTAATGAAAAACATATACAATTATTAATTCGACTTTTAAACAAACAATACTTAAGAAAACACATTATAAATATTTTTTCACACTTAAATTTATGCTCATTTACACATCACGTATGGTCACTAACCCCATATTGTTGTAATGCATTTTTTAATCCAATACTTCCAATATTATACAAGTTAGGAGAGAATAGAATATTTTGCTATAGGATAAATTAATAAATAAAGTCTTAAGAATAGAAAAAATTGACATGAAATAAATAATTTAATATAAATTTTGAAAGTTCAAAAAGTAAATATGTATTTAGTTGTAATGTATATTTTTTGATTTAATACTTATTGTCACACCCAAAAATGTGACCGTTTGGTGCTTTTGAAAAGAAATTTCAATTCAATTTTTTTAAAAAATAAAAACTGAAATCAAAATTAAAAGTAAGTAGAGTCGCCACCAAAAGTTTTTTTTTTTTTAAGTAAAACTTTGAAAAAACCTTTTTATAAGAAAAACAAAAATGGTCTGCAAACCAGAAAATGGATTCGGAAGTCGATTGTAAGTAGGGAAGGTGTTAGGCACCCCACAATACCCATTGCTAAAAACAGTTATCCTAAATTAGTTGTAAAAAATCAATATGGCCTTTAATTGATTTTGATTCTCCCTAACAAATCCTATGTAAAATAAAAAATAGAAATAAAGGAAATGAAATTGAAAGTAAAAAAGGAAAAAAAAATTAAAGAAACCAAATTAGAAAAAACAAAATAAATGAAAATAAATTAAGAAAATAAAAATTGAAAAGAAAAATTTATTTACAAGGGCGAACTTGACCTAGGATGAGAGCCTAAAGTTTATGTACCCTTCAGAAGGATCAAAGTTCACGTAATTCGATAGGAAATTATATTGGTTTATGTTTTTTGTTTTTTTTTTGTTTTTATCTATGTTTATTTATTTTTTGTTATTTATTTTTTTTAATTTTGTTTTGTTTTGTTTATTGTTTTTACTTTTGTTTTTACCATTTTTTTTGAAAAGACAAAGAAAAAATAAAATTTTTTTTCCTTTAACAAATAAAATGATTTTAAAATTTGTTGATGTGTTTTGATTTGCTAAAGATAAATTTAATTTTACTTTCCTTGTACTTGCAATTTTTTTCCTTCTTTTTTTCAATCATTTATTTGTTTTTTTCATTTTTCTCTTTTTATGTCTCTTTTTTTTGTTTTGTTTTTCTTTGTTTTTGTTTTCGTTTCCCTTTTTTTTGGTTGATTTTTTGTATTTTGATTTAAAATATATTTCTCATTTTTGTAAAAAGAAAGCTTGGGAAAAACTTACAAGCTTGAAAAGGGATTTCTAACTTACTTTTTATTCCTTTTGTTATTTTTGTTTTCATTTTCCTTTTCTTGATTTTGTTCAAAAATAATAATTTTTATGTTAAAAGAGAGTTTAAAAAAAAATTCAAAAGAGATTAATTTCCTATTTGCTTTCATGAAATTTTTTATTATTGTTGTTATTATTATTGTTTTGTTGAAAATTTTCTTTAAAGGATTAATTTGATGTGGGCCATTGAAACCCAAAACATATTAAAATGTGAATCCAATATTCCATAGATGCCAAGGAGGCTTTATTGCCCCACATGATCCTTGGGACTTCCTATGTGTTCGAGGGGACAAGACATCCCACACGACAATTCTAAAAATAAATAAATAAAAATAAAAAGATAAAAGTTCAACTTATTCATATGTATACAGGGGTTTTGATTGTGTGTGTTTTGTGTTCAGTGGTCATTCATTTCAGAAATAATACATTGCATCTGAATTCGAAACAATCCATACGGTTCTTGTCTTCAACCCTTTTTTTGAGGCTTTGTCAAAGGACTCCCAGACATTCATCCCACCAATTCTTGGGCCTGTGTCTCTCTCATCTCCCTTTCGAGCACTCCCCAATAACCTCTCTGTCCATTCATGTAAGTTTCCACCATCCCACAGCAAAAGGAAAGAAGGCAAAGAGGGTAAAAAAAATTATTCAAAGCATTGTAAAACACTCATATACATATATGCATATATAAATACATGACCTATTAAGTTCGTCTAGTGCCTAATCTCTCATAACATGTTCAAATTAAGTATACAATTTAAAACGATATAAAACATGCTTTCAAGTCTATCCAACATCAGATTCTCATTTTAAGCACCAACAGAAATCAGCATCATGCTTTCATATACACTATATGGCATTAAGAGGTATACAAAGAAGCGTTTGCATTTTAAAAGAAACATGATGCAATCATCATCTGAAAATCAATTTCAGAATGAACCTTTAATTTCTGCAAACAACTCCATTGGAATATGAAATTAAGATCACCTTAGTTATTCCAATTAACCTCACCCAGAAAGAAGCCAACCAGCCCTGAGATAAATACCTGATTCAGCAAGGCTCTTACATGACTCCCCAGCACTTTTAATACAAATCAAAGTGGATGGAAACATGCATTAATTTCACACACCCTTTCTATTGTTACTCCCTCAAATTTCAAGCCATACGAGATTTTGACATCTAATCATACAAATAGTATAAGATAAGGGACACATGACCCCAAGACCAAAATGCAATCGAAAAGAAAAACTTGTCCAATGACACAATGGGCTCCCTCACAGTGAGATATCAAGCATTTTATGTAATGAAAATAACATGTCAGAGCAGGATCCACAACATGAGTGAACCAAGTAGAAACCCAATTTCCTTATAGCCAGTTCAAAAGGGTCTATTCACTTAATTTCAGTTAAAACGGAGGTTATGAAATCACTGTACACTTTCAACATGATCATGAAACCCGAAGAGTTAATCACAATTGTAGGACATTATTAGTCTAGCGAGAAAGAAATTAACATGGGGAATATATGGAGGTCTTTGAGAAACTCTTTCAGGTTTACACATTTAGCAAGTTAACTCCAGATTCAGGCCACACAATAAGAAATAGAAACAACAATCGAGGTAAGTTTCAAATCCGAACCACATAATGAGAGACAAACCAAAATCAAAACCAAGGCACTTGTCAAGGAATTTAATTAACACATCCAAATCAAAAGGAGACACTATGTAGGAAATTCAATGAAACTTCAACTTAATATCAGATTCTATGTTCAAATAGGATGGGATGCAAGATTACCTAACCGATTGCTTGACCATCCTTGAGCGAAACAAGAATCAGCAGAGCTAGAGAGATGGAGAAATTTACTTGCTGGCTATCCCCCTTCTCTGTTTTCCTTCCTCCACGTAACCACTTTCCTTCACCTTGTGGTTTCTGCGTTCGAATTTCCTAGCTTTATGACCATCCTTCTTTGGAAAGCAGAACCTTCAGAATCCCTTATTCGTTAAGCCAGAGCCTTTCAGCCACGCAGACAAGTGACCATCAGAACACCTTGCCTTCTAGCAACTTTCTTCTATAATCCATCCTTCAATCTCTCCTTTCCTTCCCCTCAAAACCCAATCCTTTCTCTCTCTCGCCTCCTCCTTTCAATTTGAAAATCCCCTAACTTTTTTCACTCCTTCCATCCTTCCTTGCTAACTTTCAGCCTCAGGGTTCACAGAACCCTAAAATTTCCCTATCCACTTTTGATTCTTCGACCCCCCTCCGTTTTGTGCCTCCAATCCCCTTTTCAACTCTCTCCATCTCTGACTCTCCTTCCCTTCTGATGTTTCCCTTTTTCTCTTTCGATCCCCGTCTCTGTCTTCCTTTTCCATTTTTATGCTTCCTTCCTCTTCCTCGATTCCTGTCTCCTTTCCTTCTTCTGATAGCGAAAAGGACATGAGAGGAAGGTTAAATTCTCGAGCTTGTCACCCTACTTTGCTTTCTCAGACTCTCTACCTCTGGACACCTTTTCCCGATTTCGTGTTTCTCTCAGACGCCAGACCTGTGTGTGTCTCTGCCTTGACTTGCTTTGCGACAGAAGGGGCAAATGGGAGAGTGAGTGGACCTAGGGGATTTGATGGGTTAGGGGAATTGGGTTTCTATTTTTTTTAATTTGGGCTATTGATAAAAGCCTCTTTTTGGGTTTCTGAGTTAATGGGTCAAACTTAAAAAGAGTGGGTTGCAAATTCCTTTTTTTTTTTGAATTTGGGCCAGGGTTTAGTAAAAATGGGCTTGGGAAAAGGATTTGGGCTTTTTTTTCTAAATCTTCTTTTTTTGTTAATCCTTTAAATTTTTGTTTTTTCTTTTTTTTTAGGCCTTGGGCTTTTTTTCTTTTTTCTTTTTTTGATTTTTCCCTTTTGATTTTTGATTTTTTTTTTACAGCTTTGGGATTTTTTTCTCTCTTTTTTTATTTTTCTTTTAATTTTTTTCAAATTTTTTTATTTTCTAAAGCTTTTAATTTAAATTTTTTTCATTTTTTCATTTTTTTCATTTTCTTCTATTTTTTACTTTCTTTCTTTTGTTCTTTTTTTTTTGTTCATATTTTTGTTAATTTGATATTATTATTATTTTTGTAGCTTATCCGGACAAAATACAATGTTCACAGTTGCCCCTTTTTACTTGTTTCTTGGGTAAGGAAATTGAAAATATAATGTTTGATATTTTTACATAAGAAACAAGTAAAGATAAGAATACGTATTTTGTCTATGATGATTTAATTGCCTTTTGACAATAAACAAGAGAAAAGAGCGACCTAAACAAAATATGATGTTTACAGGTTGCCCCTCATTACTTATTCTTTAAGTGAGGAGATCAAAAATGCAATTTTGGATATCCTTAACTTAAGAATAAGTAAAGATGGAAACACGTATTTTGTTTAGGGAGTTAACAGATCAAAATGAATTGACTTACCTGGGAAAGCCAAACATGATAAAAAATAAAGAAGGCGAGATATGCTTGTTAGTGCAAGGCTTAAAGAGGTGCCTATTATGGTGTAGGGCTTTGGGGGTTTGTTCTGGTGTAGGACTTTAGTCGCTTACTCTGGTAGGACTTTGGTGCCTGTTCTGGAGCAGGACTTTGGGTTGCCTGTTTTGGTAGGATTTTGGTTGCCTGGCCTGTGTAGGACTTAAAGGTGCCTGTTCTGTGCAGGACTTGAGTGCCTATTCTACGCAGGGCTTGAGTGCTTGTTCTGTGCAGGACTTAAAAGTGCCTGTTCTGTGCAGGGCTTTAAAAGGGTACCTGACCTATGCAGGGCTTTAAAAGGGTGCTTGACCTATGCAGGGTTTTGAGGGTACCTGGCGTGTGCAGGGCTTTAAAAGAGTACCTGGCCTATGCAAGGCTTTAAAGGTTCTTAGTGTGTGCAGGGCTTTAAGGGTGCTTAGCCTATGCAGGACTTTAAAAGGGTGTCTGGCCTATGCAGGGTTTTAAAGGTTCCTGGCATGTGCAGGGCTTTAAGGGTGCCTGACCTATGCAGAGCTTTAAAAAAGGTGTCTATTTTATGTAGGGCTTGAAAAGAGTGCCTGGTGTATGCAGGGATTTGAGGGTTCCTAGCGTATGCAAGGTTTTAAAGGTGCCTGGTGTGTGCAGGGCTTTAAGGGTACCTAGCCTATGCAGGGTTTTGAAGGTGCTTGGTGTGTGCAGGGCTTTAATGGTGCCTGGCCTATGCAGGACTTTAAAAAGGGTGCCTATTTTGTGCAGGGCTTGAAAGGAATGCCTAGCGTATGCAGGGGTTTGAGGGTGCCTGGTGTATGCAGGGCTTTAAGGGTACCTGGCCTATGCAGGGCTTTGAAGGTGCCTGGTGTGTACAGGGCTTTAAGGGTGCCTAGCCTATGCAAGGCTTTAAAAAGGGTACTTATTCTGTGCAGGGCTGGAAAGGAATACTTGGCGTATCCAGGGCTTTGAGGGTGCCTGGTGTATGCAGGGCTTTAAAAGAGTGCCTGGCCTGTGTAGGGTTTTAAGGGTGCTGGCTTGCAGGGCTTTAAAAGAGTGTCTGGTCTATGCAGGATTTTGATGGTGCCTAGCTGTGCAAGGCTTAAAAAAAATGCCTGGCTTATGCAGGGCTTTGAGGGTGCTTGGCATATGCAGGGCTTTAAAAGAGTATCTGGCCTGTGCAAGGCCTAGAGGATGCCTAACATGCAGGGCTTTAAAAAGGTGTCTGGCCTATGCAGGGCTTTGAAAGAGTGACTGGCTTGTGCAGGGCTTTAAAAGGATGCCTGGCCTATGTAGAGCTTCAAGAGTGCCTAGCTGTGCAGGGCTTTGAAAGGGTGCCTGGCCTATGCAGTGCTTCAAGAGTGCTTGGCTATGCAGGGCTTTGAAAGGGTGTCTATTTTTTGGTGAATTTTTCTAAGTTTGAAAACTCTACTTTATTTACCTAAGTTCTATGTAAGGTAATGCACCTATATGAAATGCGCAATGCATGCAAAATGCTGGACTTTTGAACTGAACAACTCAAATTTACCCCAATATAAATCGGGGTCATTGCAAGTGTTGGAAGCATGAAATATGTGGGATGCTATAATTTACGGAATCCACATTTTTTGTCTTTTTTTTTTTTTTTTTTGCCACAATAGGCACTTGAGGTCCACATAATGTATGCCCAAGTGGGATGCAAAAAGCATATAAGATGCTTTATAAAATGCAAAATGTTTGTTTGCACTTACCCCAACATGAACTATGGTCCATGTAATGTATGCTAGTGTGGAATGCATGAAACATGTGATGTTTCATTTTATGAAATGCAAATTTTCCTTTTGCTTGCCCCAATATAAACTATGGGCTATGAGATATATACAAATACGAGATATGTGGAGCATATGATATCTTATTTCATAAAATGCAACTTACCCCTACTTGCCCCAATATGAGCTTAGGTTAATGTAATATATACATATATGAGATGTATGAAACATGAGATGCAAGTTGTTGTGTTTTTGTGTTTTTTTGAATTTTTGAGCTTGAAAATATTTTTATGCATAATTTATGCAAGTGAACTTAATTCCAAAATGGAGAAAAAGATGAGGACATTATCTTTAAATATTCTTAAACTGATTTTGAGTTTTGAACCCATTTTTTTCTTTCTTTCTTTTGTTCTTTTTTTTTTTGTTCGTATTTTTGTTAATTTGATTTTATTATTATTTTTGTAACTTGTCCAAACAAAATACGGTGTTCACACTTATAATATTATATGTGTAAGTAAGGAAAGGATAGAATATTTTAAATAAATTGATATACAAAGTCTTGAAAAGATTAAAATAATCTATGAAATAATTAAATAATTCACAACAAATTTTGAAATTGAAACAGTGCGATTAAAAAAAAGGCAAATGAAGAAAGCTTGAGTGCATGGAAAACTTGTGGGCTAAAGCAGCGTAATATTCCCCAAGTTTTATATAAGTAAAAAGAGGATAGAATATTTTATCATAAAATAAAATTGATATTTGAAAATATAAAAGAAATTTTATATGATGTAATTAAATAATTTTTAAAATGAAAACAATGCAAGTTTTTCCTTTAAAAAAAAGGCCGAGCAAATGAAGAAAGATGGAATGGGCTAGAATATTGCTACCTAAAGCAGCATAGTATTTCTCTAGTTTTATATAATAGATTGATAGATAGAAGATACTCGAATACTATTTGGCGATTCAAAGGTAGAAAGAGGATTCTAATGTTGACCAAGAGCATATTAATAAAATTGTAGATTGTGTGAGATTGCCAGTAAAGCAAGTGAAAGGGCTCTTTTCGTATTATGAAAAGGAATGATTAGTTGATTGCACAAGCTAGCCTATCAATCCAGCCCTTTGATTGCTTCCTTACTTTAATCCTTTTGATTGTTCCCTATAGAAATATCAGTGTTAGGAAAATGCTTCAGGACTAAAACATGTCCTCGTTCAGTTCATGTGTTTTATTTTTTAATTGTTAAATTGTTGTCTTAGTCTTTAGGAAGTAGTTAGGCTATTTCTGTTAGTGTTGCTGATCATGACTTATTTGTAGGATCAAGTTGTTAGTAGTTGATTATTATTTTTAGTTTAAATTATAATGGTTCCTGAAGTTAAAAAAAATGACTAGTTTTCTTCTCTTCATATGTTGCTCTCAACATTGAATATCTGTAGTATTCTTAAAATGTGTACTTTTCCTTTTTTTTTCTGTAAAAAATACCTACAATTGGTATCAAAGCTCTCTTCTTAAGGGACTTGTGTCAGTTTGACAAGCTATGGAAGATAAAGCTGGTCTTTCTTCAATGCTCCACTAGTGTTCGATGGAGATAACTAGTAGATATGGGCAGTATGCATGGATACATATTTGGATGCTTTGGATCTTTGGGAAGTAGTGGAAGAAGATTATGAAATTCTTGCACTTCCTGCCAATCCCACCTTAGTGCAAATCAAAGCACATAAGGAAAGGAAGACAAAAAAATCAAAGGCTAAAGCTTACCTGTTTACTATTGTTTCAGCCACCATTTTTGCTCAAATTATGTCTTTGAAGTCAGTAAAGCAGATATGGGATTATCTCAAGTCTGAGTATGAAAGAGATGAAAGAATTCATGGAATGCAGGTGCTGAATCTAATATGTGATTTTGAGAAGCAAAAAATGAAGGAAACATAGACTATAAAGGAGTACGCTGACAGACTTCTCGACATAACCAATCGAGTTAAATTGTTGGGTTCTTCACTGGCAGACTTAAGAATTGTCAAAAAGATTCTTGTAACACTACTTGAAAGGTTTGAGGCTACAATCACCACCTTTGAAAACACGAATGATTTGTCCAAGATCATACTAGCAAAACTCTTAAGTGCATTGCAAGCACAAGAGCAAAGGAGTGTAATAAGGCAAGGAGTTGTTGAAGGAGCCTTACTAGCCAAGCATTAAGATGATGGTAAAATTAGAAGGCAGAAGAACAAGAAGATTCAAATAGCAGGAGAAAGTTCAGCAATGGGTAGCAAGAACAAGACTAGAGACAGAAAAGCTAGCGTCAAAGGGAATTATCCTCCATGTCAACATTACGAAAAAAAAAATGTCACCGTCCTTTCAAATGTTGGAGGAGACCTAATGCAAAATGCAAAAGATGTAATCAAATAGGACATGAAGCTGTTATATGCAAGAATAAACATCTACAGCAAGGAGAAAAGGCTAAGGTTGTTGATCAAAAGGAGAATGATCAACTCTTTGTGGCTACGTGTTTTGCAGGTAGTGAAGCAAATGAGAGTTGGCTAATTGATAGTGACTACATTAATCATAGGACAAATAACAATGAGCTTTTTAGAGATTTAAAGCCAACTAACATCACCAAAGTTAGAATTGGGAATGGTGATTATATCTCAGTCAAAGGAAAGGGGACAATTGCAATAACTAGTTGTTTAGGTACAAAATTCATTTTTGATATTCTTTTTATTTTTGAAATTCGACACAATTTGTTGAATGTTGGCTAATTAATTGAAAAAGGCTTTAAAATTACTTTCAAAGATAAATTTTGTCTGATTAAAGATGTAGCCAATAAAGATGTTTTTAAAGTAAAAATGAAAGGGAAAAGCTTTGCTCTAAATCCATTGGAGGAAGAGTAAGCTGCTTTCCCAATTAAGGAAAACATCATAGAAGTTTGGCACAAGAGGCTCAAGCATTATCACCACCAAGGATTGCTACAAATAAAGTTTAAGAGCATGGCAAATGATCTTCCAGAATTTGATGATCACATTCCAAGCTACAAAGCATGTCAATTTGGCAAGCTCAACAGAAAACCATTTTCAAAGGCAACTAGCATAGCATTCAGGAAGCTGCAATTCATTCACACGGATGTCCCAAGCCCTCAAAGAACACCTTCTCTAAAAGGTAGCCTTTATTATATTATGTTCATTGATGATTTTCACCAAAAAGTGCTAGATTTTTTTTCTTGAAGTATAAATAAGAAGTTGCTCAAGTTTTTTGGAAGTTTAAGGTAAGAGTTGAGAATGAAAGTGGCTGCAAAATTCAGATTATGAGATCTAACAATGGGAAAGAGTACACTTCAGCATAATTCAATAAGTTTTTTGAAGATGCAAGCATTGAACACTAGCTTACGGCCCCTTACACTCCCTAGCAAAATGGAGTTAGTGAGAGGAGAAATAGGTACATCATGGAAATGTTAAGATGCAAACTGCATGAGAAGAATTTGCCAAAGAAGTTTTAGGCAAAGGCAGCAAATACGGCTGTGTTTCTTCAAAATAGGATTCCCATAAAGGTAGTGAAAGATCAAACACCATTTGAGGCATGGTATGGTTACAAACCATCTCTAAAATTTCTTAAAATATTTGGTTGCTTATGTTTCGCTCATGTTCCATAGAGTAAGTGCGACAAGCTAGATAGAAGAGCATCACTAAGCATTTTTATAGGCTATAGTACTATCAGCAAGGCTTATAAAATTTTCCAGCCACAAATTAAAAATATTGTTGTTAGCCACAAACTAGAAATATTGTTGTTAGCAGAGATGTTCACTTCGTGGAGGATGAAAAGTGGAGCTGGGACGATGCAAAAAGGAAGAATCAGACCATGTCAGGGCTAAAATTCAAGTTTTTTGATTCAAGCACTAAAGAAGAAGAAGACTGGCAGAATAAAGCGGTAGATGATATCCTCGTAAAAGGAACTAGGTTGCTCTCTGACATTTATGAAAGGTGCAACATTGCTATGTGTGAACCTGCAGATTATGAAGAAGCAAAAAAGGATCAAAGGTGGACAGCTACAATGAAGGTGGAGCTATCCATGATAGAGAAGAGTAAGACATTGATTCAAGTGGAAAGGCCTTAAGATAGAAAGATGATTGGAGTCAAGTGGGTGTACAGAACTAAGCCAAATGCTGATGGTTCCATTAATTAACACAAGGAAAGACTCGTGGTGAAAGGCTATACTTAAGTTTTTGGTGTGGACTACTCAGATACCTTCGCACTAATTGCGCATTTGGACACCATAAGGCTATTGCTGGCTATAGCTGCTCAAATGAATTGGAAAGTACATCAGCTTGATGTAAAATCAGCATTTTTAAATAGTGTTTTGTAAGAAGAAATTTATGTTGAGTAGCCTGAAGGTTTTGTAAAGAAAGGAGAAGAAGACAAGGTGTTTCTACTCAAGAAGGCCCTTTATGGTTTGAAACAAGCTCTAAGAGCTTGTTATAGTAGGATAGATGATTATTTGCTGAGTTTAAGCTTCGAAAAAAGCTTATCTAAGGCTACTCTTTATGTTAAATGACAAAGCAATGATGTTCTGATAGTTTCTCTTTATATTGATGATCTTTTGTTGACAGGAAATGATGCACGACTGATTAATGAGTTCAAATAAGAAATGATGAAGGTTTTTGAGATGATAGATCTTGGGTTAATGACATTCTTTCTTAGAATAAAAATTAAGCAAGTTGAGCATGAAGTCTTCATCTGCTAGAAGAAGTACACCAAGGAGATTTTAAAGAAGTTCAAGCTTGAAGAATGCAAGGAAGTAAGCACTCCTATGAATCAAAAAGAGAAGCTGTGCAAGGAAGATGGTACTGCTAAAGTTAATGAAGGACATTTTAGAAGCTTGATTGGTTGTTTGATGTATCTTACAGCAACTTGTCCTAACATTATGAATGCTGTGAATATTTTGTCTCGATTTATGCACTGTGCAAGTGAACTCCATCTCAAGGTTACTAAGAGAGTAATTTGATATGTCAAAAGGACAAGTAGTTTTAGTGTTAAATTTACAAGAAGCAAGGAGTTCAAGTTAGTTGATGTTTTTGATAATGACTAGAGAGGTTCCATTAATGATATGAAGAGTACTTCAAGCTATTGTTTTACTCTTGGATCTAGTGTTTTCTCATAGAGCTTGAAGAAGCAAGAAACCATGGCTCAATCCATTGCTAAAGCAGAGTTTGTTGCTGCAACAACTATTATTAATCAAGCTTTATGGCTGAGGAAGGTTTTCATATATCTTAATTTAGAGCAAAAGGAAAGCATTGATATTTTTGTTGACAACCAAGTTGCCATTGCTATTTCCCATAATCTTGTGTTTCATGGAAAACTAAACATTTCAACCTCAAGTTATTTTTTCTAAGAGAAGTGCAGAAGGAAGAATTTGTGACTTTAGTTTACTACAAATCTAAAGATCAGCCAGTAGATTTGTTTACAAAGCTACTTCCAGTCAACAGATTCAAATTTTTAAGGCAAAAAATTGGTGTTTACAGTTCCTAAAGCAAGGAGGAGTGTTAGGAAAATGCTTCAAGACTGAAACATGTCCTCATTCATTTCATGTGTTTTATTTTTTAATTGTTAAATTGTTGTCCCAGTCTTTAGGAAGCAGTTAGGTTATTTCTATTAGGGTTGCTGATCGTGACTTACTTGTAGGATCATGTTGTTAGTGGTTGATTATTTTTTTAGTTTAAATTGTAATGGTTCCTTAAATAAAAAAAATAGTCCTATTTTCTTCTTTTCATACATTGCTCTCAACGTTGAATATTTACAGCATTCTTAAAATTTGTACTTTTACTTTTTCTATCAAAAATACCTACAATTAGTACAAGAAATTCCTTTTTAATTTGGATAATTAGATTGGTAAGGTGCTAAAGATTGATGACTCTACCCTTCAACACTCTCAGGGAAGATATGCTTGAATTTGTGTGGAATTTAATATGACTGAACCTCTGCTTCCAAGTTATCTCATTCAAGGGAAAGAGAAGAAAATTGAATAAAAGGGAATTCATTTTGTTTGTGGGAAATATGGTAATGACCTTGAGCATTGCCCTGTGAAGAAGATATTGAAGGGCCAAAATGAGGCTATTAGTTAACAAATTGATAATAATTTGAAGGCAAATATGGAGGGCAATCAAAGTGTTCAAATAGGACAGCCGATGACAACCTCTTAGTATGGACCATGGATAGTAGTACGGAGGTAGAGAATGGGTAGGGAAGTCCTTTTCAAGAAAACAAGTTTGAATGAAGGAACATTAGATAATAGGAGTGGATCAAGGGATGGAGGTAATCCCTAAGTTTAAAATCATGCTTTTAGATTTGTCGTGTTAAAGGGGATGGAGGAGACTGAGACCGAGAATCATGGAAAGATTCCCAAAGATATTTCTAATAATCAAGATAGACAATCTATCCTAACAGAAATTGTTTAGTCTCTGGGAATGGAAAGGATTAATAAAAAGCTTGGAGGGGGATTTGAAGAGGATTGGACAAGAAACCTTGGATAAAAGTGCTGTGGGCATATCAAAAATAAATAGTAAGAATGGCCCTAATGAGGCTTTGGAAGTATTGTTTCTTCACTTTGCCCCACTCTCACACTCTTATGCAAATAGACTCTTTTGTAGATGCTAGGCAATGTAGGGGAATGAGTGACAATGCTGAGATGAGCTCGGAGGGCTTATATGACTTAGGTCAAGGTAGAGAGACAACAGGTAAGCCTTCAGAAGAACGTTTGCACCAGTGTGTAGATCCCATTAACACTAGGGAAGAGTTAAGAGCAAAAAAAAAAGTGTAATGGGTACATAGGAAAAGTGGGGCAAAGGCCCATGGATGAGATGCAGAGTTTGTGTGGTAGAAACTGTTTTCAGAGTTCTTTTGTGTTTTTGTTTTCTCCCACTGACTATTGTCTAGAATTATAGAAGGGTTGCTAAGAGACAATTCGGTAAAGCCCTAAATGAATTAATTAATATTCAGAAACCTAAAATTATTACACTTCTCAAAACGCGGATCAATAATGATAATGCAAGAAAAGTGATTAAGAAACTGGATTTTAATTTTCATGAAATTGATCAAGAGGTGTACGAACAGCCTACACAGCCCGCACGACGACCACGAAGGAGAAATTGGTTAGTTAAAGTTATTGGTAAGTAAATTAACAAGTATTTTAATGCTAATGCTAATTTACTTATTTCTCATTTGTATACTAACTTTAATTCAATAGATGAGGTCGGAACAATGACACACAGGCAGATGACTGTACATGATATTTGGGCCCTTCCTCCTGGGTAAAGGATAATAGTATTATGAAACAATTCCCTTCAACCAATTGAAGATGGCGGTGGATTGTTAGGTTTTTTTCTAGGCATGGTTGGGATGGATTTTAAATCATTTCTACTCATTTACCTAGATTGGAGAAATGTTCCTCAAGAGTACAAAGATCATGTATATACCAATGTTATTCAGGTAATAACATATTTAATATTCATTTCTTATCATATTGAGTTCATATATTAACTAATTGTGATATTTTATTTTGCAGACTAAATTTGTTATTGATGATATACATAAGAGGTATATTCTAGAATCATTGGGAGTTAGGTGGCGACATGCACGTTATGAACTATAGAAAAAGGATGGAACTTACACTAGAGAACAAATAATTGAAGATGTCCCAGAAGGCATAGATAGGGACCATTAGGCATCATTTATAAATCAGCACTTTAGCAAGAGGTCTCAGGTAATCTTATTTAATTTTTTAGATGTACTAGTTTTTACATTATAAAGCACTTGAAGATGTACTAATCACATTTAATATCTTTCTTAATAATTAGAGGATTGCAGCGATAAATAAACAGAACAGAAAGATACTAACCACGCCACGTATAAGTGGTTCAAAAAACTTTGCATTAAAAAAAGCTGAGATGGTAAGGCCATTTGAATTATAAGTCATTTGAATTTTAAATACAATTTAAGATATGTCACATATTTTTAATTTTGTAGGAAGCTGAGTGTGGGGGTCCAGTATCACATGGAGATGTGTGGACTGTAGTTCACAGACATAATGATCGATCTTATATCAATGACAAAGCTAAAACTATCTATGTAAGCATTTGAATATCATAGGTGTTGACTTTTGATTTTAATTAAAGCCTTTATTTTCTAACTGATTTTTTACTCTATATTCAAATTTGTAGGAA
The DNA here is from genome assembly GCA_026724425.1 of Erythrophleum ivorense. Lineage (NCBI taxonomy): Eukaryota > Viridiplantae > Streptophyta > Magnoliopsida > Fabales > Fabaceae > Erythrophleum > Erythrophleum ivorense. Next base: position 2,063,957 of record JAIUCV010000041.1, read on the forward strand.
CAGATTAAAATGTTTCAAATTGAGGATTCTTCTTCTCAAGAAATTTCAAGTGATGATTCATTAGCCCGAGCCTTGGGAAACAAAGAACATTGCGGTCGAGCTTAAGGAATGGGATTTGGTGTTTGTCGATCTCAAGTGTTTGGATATCAGGCTCATGAGAGTTCATCTGGACCTTTTTACGCAGAATTGCAAAATGAGGTTGCTTAACTAAAAGCACAAATGGCTGAGAGAGATGAGTAACAATGATAAGTAGAAGTTGAAAATGCTGCAATAATTGAGCGACAACGACAAATAGAAGCAACCATGGCTTTCATACTCCAAAATTTTCAGGATACATTGCCATTAGAGCTTGTAGTCTTACAAGGCCGAGAGGTAATTTTCCAAATTTTTATTCTAATTGCAATCATATCAATTAATAATAGCTAATATTTTATTTAAAATTTTAGGGACCAAGTGATCGGGACAGCGAACATTAACCAACAATGATAGTCACTCCTCATAAAATTGGAGATATTGCTTGGATAAGCTTGTTTGTAGATTATTAGGTCATCAATGTATTTTTTTTAACTTCAATGATATTATGGTTGTTATTATTGAAACATAGATGTTGCTGTTGAATGTGTTGTTCAATATTACTAGTACCAATGTATTTTTTTTTATTTCAATGATATTGTTATTAAAATAGAATTATTTCTATTGAATGTGTTCTTGAACATTGTTATTAGAAATTAATTGTTAGATATATCAATTAAAAGATATAATTATAAATAAATAATGTTGCTTGACCATAGCTAGCCATAACTACGGTTTGTATAAACCGTGGCAATCCCATGTCTTAACCACGGTTTCAGAAAATCGTGGTTAAGACAAGATATAACCATGATTTATATAAACTGTGATTAGTCCACACATAACCAGGGTTAAAGAAAACCACTACAAAAAAATTAACTTTTAGCGGCGACAAAAGTTGTCGCTAAAAGCCAAAATGTCATCACTAATAAGTTTTAGTGGTGACATCTTTTCTGCCACTCTACTCCAGTAACGCTAATACTTTTTAACCGCGACAAAGTGTCGCCACTAAAAGTCGATGCTACAAATATATAGCAGCAAATATAGTCACCACTAAAACTTATTATAATTTACATCAAACAAATGTCGCCACTAAATGAAAGAGTATTAGTGGCAACAATTGCCACTAAATCCATATATTTAGTCGCCACTAATTGTATGTCGCCGCTAAATCTAATGTTTTAGTGGCGACATAAGTTGTCACTATAAGTACACTTTTAGCGACAATAATTAGTGACATTACTAAAATCGTTACTATATATATTTAGTAACGACTTATTGCTGTGGGCAAAAATTAATATCATTTGTCACTATATGAAAACTTTTAGTGACAACGCTTATTGTTGGTGAAAATAAATTAGCAACATATTCTTAGTCGCCACTAAAGTTTTTTAGTGGCAACATGTGGTCGCCACTAAAGAGTTTTAGTGGCGACATATTCTTGCCACTAAATGCATTTAGGGATGATCTCATACATGTCACTAAAGACATTTAGTAACAAGAAATTATGATTACAAAAAAATAAAAGTGATGGCATTTTTGTAGCAATTAAGCTTTAGCAACAACTTTTGGTGTTACAATAAAGCTTTAGTGGCGATCATTTTGTTTTTGATATTAAAAATAAGCTTTAGTGGCAAAATTTGTCGCCAGTAAAGGTAAGGAGACTGATTATATATATATAATAGATAATGTACACTTAGACTAAATTAACATTGAAGAGAATTAAAACAAAAATAAGAAACAAAAAATTATATATATATATATATATGCTAATTGAGATGCACAAGAGACATTAATTTCCTAATATTGTATATCATAATTAGTATTATAACTATAAGTACTCTCATAATGTCTTACATGTCAGAACCTATATTGAAATATCTATTAGAACATGAAGTGATGGCATAAATTGATACATCAAAATGACCATCAACAAAAATACCCAATCCACCTTTTCTTCACCTAGCTTATCCACAAGAAGAGTCATTGGTTGGAGCATTTTGTCTTTGTTGATAAAAAATAACACAAATCATATACTGTTATTATTTAACATAACATTAAGGTAAAAGATAATTTACAAGTACCTATTGCATGGTAGCCATAAGGCTAGCTAATTAAGCTTGAATCTCTGACTGAACCCGTTATTGCATTGTAGTCCGCTCTTCTTGAAGCTTCTTTTCCATTTCAACTTGCATTTTCTCTCGCAGCTTTTCTCGCTCTTCTTGTAATTTTCTCTCCATTTCAACTTGCATTTGTTCCATCCTTGTTGAAACCCTCGAATCCACTTCAATTGAGTCCATAATTCTCTTTTTTGTCGGTTTCTTTCCATATCTTTTCCCCCTAACATACCCTGATCTCTCCCCCAGTATAGTGGCCAAAATTTGATCTCTCGTTAATGGATTCTCATTATCCTCTACTTGTTACTCATAAACTAGTTCCTGAATGCACCCCTAAAGGCATACCAATAGATAAACACCATAAACAATGAGGAAATAGTATAAATAATTAAAGTTTAATGATCTATAGCAACTTACATGGATTTCTTGTGACTTGGGATCTACCCACTCCACCTCTCCGTCCTTGTTCTTACGGGTGTGCTGAAGTTCCCAAACTCGGTCGAGGGGTGCCACTTCTCCAGTGATAGGATCTCTCTACAATATTCATTGGATGATAATCCATGTTACCATAGAGGGAATGACACAAAGAGAAATGTTTATAAACTTAAGTACAATACAAATACTTACCATAGACTCCTCAACCTCAGTAAATGAACGGGTACCACATGTATGCTTCGTTACTTGCCTTGCCCTGTTTGCCTTGTTCCTGCTACTCGTAGCCTATAATTGGATGGTATTATAATCATGAAACCTTAAAATCATGTGAACACAAACAAAGCAAACACATTACCTTGAACTTTGGACTTTCCCAGTAATGCATCAACCACTCCCAATCATCACGGCTGATGTTACTTGGTCGAATAGCCTCCTTCTCTTCATTTGTGTCACACTTAGTATAATCTGCATGTAGGTCAGCCTTCCAAGATCGGTATAGTCATCGCATTGTCTCAACACAAGTTCTATTTAATCTCTCTTCAGGGCACCCATCACGAACATCAAATTTACCCTACATAAAACATAAGAAACCAAACTTATTAACTGATGAAGGAGCACTATGAATGTTATATAGAGAAAAATCGCCCACAAATATAATGTTATACCTTTACTTTCAATAATAAAGTTTTCCCATATTTGGCGTAAACTTGGCCCAATCACCATCCCTAAGAGAGAATGTGGTTCGCACCATATGCTCACAATAGCTGGCAAAGTCACGGGCCCCATCTCCAACAAGTCTATCTGAGTTCTCAAGGATGTAAACTTTGATTTTTGAACCATATTTTATCTTCATGTCCACTGATATACTCTTATATTTTTCCCTACCCTTCTTAATTGTGCTGCAAGAAGCTGTTGCATATGGAAAAAAAAAGGCAAACAAATTAGACATTGATGTATATATATGGTAAAACATAATCTAGAAAACATTATTTGCATGAAGTGATATCTGAACTACTTGGCACCTGTGATCGTTGTGTTGGAGGTGAATCATTATAGATAATTTGTCTATCTCTTTGTGGTGGGAGTGGTGAAAGTGCATCTCCTGACTCCAAATCCCTCTGTGCATGCTCAGGTGAGAGTGCACCTCTTAGCACCAAATCTCTCTGTGTACAATTAGCTGATGTCACCTCTCCAGTGGAGTTATGTCGACCTCGGCCATTACCTCGCCCAATGCCTCGTCCTCCTCAACCTCTTGGCCTACCTCGTGCAGAACCTGACATTTGCTACCTTTTGTCCAAATATAGTATAAGTAGCAAAATGTGATGAAATAAATATTAATGACAAATAAAAGCAGACAATAAAACCCATAACAAGCACACAAAAGAGAAAAGAAGTAAAACAATATAAAAGTAAACAACATAAAACATATATGACATAAAAATATACTAAATTTCAAACACTTCAACCATTTGATCATATAATGGGGATGTTTGTACAATAATTGTAAATTTTTCAAATGATAAGCAAGATTGATACTAATATTAATCACACTCAGTGTCCACAGTGTCATTCGCATCGTCATCATCAAGCCAATCTTCCCCTTCTTCTTTATCAGTGGACCCAATCTCATCATTGTCATCAATGAAATCATCAGTCACACCCTTTGCATTATGCCCACTTATTTGAGTATGTATACTTGTATGGCTTAGTATTTCTGGTTCAATATCATCTCGATGCAAGAGGACTACAAGGTCAATGCCTATGTCATCATTCCAAATTGGATTTAATTGGACTACATCTTGTTGATATGCCTCATCAAGAAGGAGACCATCATTCTCACTACTTTCTTCACATTCTTCCACCTCTGAAAGGTTAAAGAGGTCACGAGAATTTGTCTTCATTACAATTAGCCACTCTGTGTCAATGATATCTTTCAGATAGAACACTTGTTCTGCTTGGCTAGCCAAGACAAATGACTCATTTGTAGCCAATGAATGCCGAACATTCACACTTGTAATGCCAAACTTGTTTACCTTGTATCCTCTTCCTAAATGACCCACATCCCACCAATAACACTTGAAGAGATATACTTTCTTATTCCCAATATATGAAAGCTCATATATGTCCTCTAAGATACCATAATACTCTTTCCCTTTGTCTGAGTCATCCCCTTTTACTAGAACTCCAGTATTGTCAGTTTTCTTCCCTAAGGAACGATCTCTTATATGAAATCTAAAACCATTCGCCAAATAAGTAGAAAAATGGTGCACTGTTTTGGCTGGGCCAAGTGCTAGACTGATGAGGTCATCATTAGCTTGGCCTTGTGTACTTAACTATAGAACCTGTATAGATTAACTATACTCTATTATAGTTTATTTGGATAAAAGCGCTTAACTCAAAATAGACTACTTAACAAAGTAAACTATATTAACAAAGGAACCTACTCGTGCATAAAACCATTTGGGAAAGTCCTCAATAGTTGAAGTTTGAGTGTCAATCTCCAATTGATACTCCCTACATTGTAGTAGTGATAGTTAGGAAATATTTGCTAACTAATTGTTGTCATAGAGATTGGCACAGAAGTGATAACTTACTCCATGAATGGCAAAACATCTACACAATTTTGTAGTACATACATACAAGCTTGATGGAACTGTATCTCAGGCAAAATAATAGACTCATAACGCCTTCTTGCCCTCCCAATTTGGTTGAAGATAGACTTGTCACCATTATCCATGGGTCCATCATCATTTCTAGGAGACTGATTAAATTTGGTTGGCATATTCTTTAAATAACGAGAGCAAAAGGTAAGGTATTCATCTGCTAAATAACTTTCTGCAATTGAACCTTTTGGACGAGACTTGTTACGAACATAAGATTTAAGCGTGCGTAAATACCTACATAAAAAGCAGATGGTGGAGAAGAGAAATAATTTGCAAGATTTGAGAGATAGAATAAAATATATATTAAAACATAATACCTCTCAATAGGGTACATCCATCGGTATTGCACAGGTCCACCAAGCATTGCCTCTCTTGGCAAGTGAATTGGCAAGTGAACCATAACATCAAAGAAAGCCGGTGGAAATACCATTTTCAATTTGCATAATATGAGTGCAATTTGAGTCTCAAGTTATTCTAGATCCTCAATTTTTAGGCACTTAAAACATAAATTTTTGAAAAATTTACCTAGCTCTATTATCGGCTCGGACACTTCCTTAGGCAACAAACTGCGTATTACAATTGGAAATATGTCTTGTAACAATACGTGGTGGTCATGGCATTTCAATCTAAATAATTTTTGATCACGGACATGTACACACCTTGAAATATTTGATGAGAAGGCATCTGGAACCTTTACATTAGCCAAAAAGTTGCACACTTTTAATTTCTCATGTGAAGATAAGGCATAGCAAGCTGCAGGCATTAATACTCTATTCCCATCCTTGATTGGATGCAACTGTTGTCTGATTCCTAAATCCACAAAGTCATACCGACTCTTTAATGTGTCCTTGGTTTTCCCCGCAACCCCTATCATTGTTAAAACAAGGTTTTCAGACACATTTCGTTCTATATGCATGACATCTAGGTTGTGTCAAAGTAGGAGGGTTTTCCAGTATGGTAATTGAAAAAAAATACTCTTCTTCCTACAATTATAAGCATTGGTTGGGCGATCACACTTTCTTTTTTATCCTTTCCCAAAGGTTACATTACCTAATGCTTGTAATTGCCTTAGTGCTTCAACTTCGGATAAAGGTATAGGTGCTCTTGCAGTTTGAACCTTCCCATCAAATGCCCTTCTATTTCGCCGCCAAGGATGAGTAATAGGTAAGAAGCGTCGATGGCCCATAAAGCATACCTTGCTACGTAAAGAAACTAAATATGTGTCCTTATGACAACAAGGGCATGCTAACTTCCCTTTTGTTAACCACCCTGAAAGGTTTCCATATGCCGAGAAGTCATTTATTGTCCATAATACAGCTGCTCGCATCCTAAAATTGGATTGTGAGTGGGCATCATATGTTTCCACCCATTCCTCCCACAAATGTTATAGCTTGTCAATCATTGGTTGTAGATATACATCTATTTCATCACCTGGACATTTAGGGCCTAGAATTAGGAGTGTCATCATAAAGTATGGTTGTTTCATGCAATGCCAAGGTGGTAAATTATAAAGAACCAACACTACTGGCTATATACTATGTGTAGCACTCATATTGCCATAGGGTTGGAACCCATCACTTGCTAGGCCAAAGCGAACATTTCTAGGGTCCCTAGAGAAGTCAGGATGTTCCTCATCAAAGGTCTTCCATGCAATGGAATCAGATGGATATCTTAACACACCATCATCTTTTTGTGCATCCTTATGCCACCTCATCTCTTTAGCTGTGTTACGAGCCATATATAGCCTTTGTAGCCTAGGTGTTATAGGAAAATGGCGTAACACTTTATGTGGGACTTTCTTGCCTCGATGCCCATCTGACTTCCATCTGGATAGGTTACATCTAGGATATCTTTGGGCATCAACGTGCTCCTTCCAATACAAAATGCAATCATTTTCACATACATCAATCTTGGTATAGTCTAATCTAAGCTCTCAAATAACCTTCTTCGCTTCATAATAAGAGTTTGGTACTAGTGCTCCTTCTGGAAGCACATCTTTGAATAAGCTAAGCAAGGCATCTATGAACTTGTTACTCCAATGGTTGAGACATTTCAAGTGAAGTAGCCTTACAATGAAAGACAACTTAGAAGCTTTTTTGCAACCTGGATACAGATCAGTCTTAGCATCCTCCAATAGCTCGAAAAAATGCCTAGCTTGCATATTTGGTGGGTCATTATATTCATAGCCATATGTCCCCGCCTCTCCTTTTGTATGCCCATATGCATCGTTTATCATCTCAATAATGTCATCATTATCTTCTTGCACACCTTGATCAACCTCCTGCGAGTGACTTTGGGCATGATGACGAAGTTCTCCATGTGAATCCCACACTTGGTAACTCTCACAAAAACCCTTTTTGAATAGATCTTCCCTTACTCTATGTCTTAGCTTGAACTCTGTGTTCCTACATGCTTTGCATGGACAACGAATCATATCACTAACCCCTGATTGATTAAATGCACATTGGAGAAAACTATCCACTCCTCCTATATATCTTGGATAAGCTCTATTCCTGATCATTATCCAACTTTTATCCATCCCTATTCTCTTTCTCTATTTCCTACATTAGGTAACATAGGTAATAAAATTTTAGCAATAAGAACCATATCGTAATCAAGCCACACCTTCAGCTTCTCTTATAGTTGTAAGGAACAAACCACATTATGAATTAGAAATTGTAATTCAATCAGAACCAAGTTTCATTTTTCACACCTAAAAATTTAAAACAATAATCCAAATTCAACTATCCACTATTATAAGTACTATATTATCCAACCAATGAACAAGCTAAGAATGCTTCTTGAATGTTCATGTCACCCATTGTACGTGCTCATGCATGCATTTTTAAGACTTAAATTGCATATTCCCTCCTCTCCAATGTCTTAATATGCTAGGTGGAGTTAATGAGCAAGGAAATGGAAGCCAACAAATGGGAAGATGAAAGTTTGACAACAATATGTGTAGTTTTGTCCATTTTGTAGCTATATGGGTGGCATATGATGTAACCTTATATGGGAAATGTTTTGTAATCAGTTAAACATATGTAAATATCCAAATATTTGATGTATGCATGGAACTTGATGGCCATATATCCAAATATATGATGGAAGTGTAGACTTTGAACATTTGATAGCCATATATGGTGTATGTATTCTTGTAGGAGTTAGAGATTTTGATTTCTAGGTTTATGCTCCTTTAAAACATATTTAGCAGACCATTTTAGTGCATTTTCACGTGCTCATGTGGTCACGGATGCAATTAGATGGTCCATAAAATGCGAAATAAGAAATTTTCCTGTTGCACACTTTGAATTCAAGCAAATTTTAATAGAGCTTTACCATGTAGTCTTGCTTTGAACTATGTCAAATGGTTATGAATGAGTAAGATAAGCTAGATAATAAAGGTTGATACAATGGTTGAAGTTCTGGTAGAAAGTAAAGTTCAATTAATTCAGCTAATCCCTAAGTCCTTAAATGATAAATGCTAGTTTATGGAGGTAGATAGGAGATCAAATGTCAATAAAATCAAGTAATCTAGATAGAGATGAATATTTAAGCATTTGGATCAAAAGTAATTGGAGTCTCGACCAAAACTATTGAGTCAGGGCTAGAGTTCAAACAGAACTGAAAAACGCCGCGGCAAGGAATATTGCGTTGCGGCACAATGCTTACAGAACGAAGTTGCGTCACAGCATGGTCATCTCAAGTCGTGGCGAGAATCGTGATTTGGCATATGTCAGTTCCAGTAAGGGAGTTGCACCGCGGCGTAGGTATTTTAAGCCGCGGCGAGAATCGTGATTTGGCATATGTTAGTTCCAGTAGAGAATAACACCGCGGCGTGGTCATTTCATGTCGCGGCGCAAGTTTAATATTTTTGTTCGAGAGTTACAGAATCAAACTACGCCGCGGCGCAAGTTTGATATTTTTATTCGAGAGTTATAGAATCAAACTACGCCGCGACGAGGAGTATTCAAGCCGCGGTGCAAGTTTGATATTTTTGTTTGAGAGTTACAAAATCAAACTATGCCACGGTGAGGAGTATTCAAGCCGCGGCGTAGTCCTATCATAATGCATTTAGTCGTCTCAGTACCCATTTAAGCCGCAGCGGAGATCTACCAAGCCGCGGCCTAAATTCTTAAACTTTTAAACTTCTAAAAGTCATGACTTTGAGCACGGTAGTCCGTTTAAGGTGATTTTTTTTTTGAATCTGGGTATTTTTTTTTTAGATCTATGCAATGGCGAAATTTCGAGCGGTTTAGTCACTTATTTTTTTCAAAAAAGTATGTTTTGGCCTTTAATTTTGAGATTCTTGTTTTAATTTCTTCTCAAAAGAGCATATTCTGATTCAAAAATGTAGAAGTTTATAACTTGAGCAAGGGATCTCTAAATTTTGTAAACTTTGGCTTAATTAAAGCTCTATATGTCTCTTTTATGTTGTAAAGATTTCAGCCCAATCCTACATCTTTTGTTCCTAAAAAATTGCATGATAATAGAATTGGTCAGGGTCATAAATTCTGCAGATTCACCTGATTCATCTTTTGCTGTCATGAATTTTGAAAATTTAGAAAATATTCCATATAAATCTAAAAATTACCATCTTAAGTTTGAATTAAACCTTCAAATATTCTCTTCCTATTTGCCAAGTGTTAGACCTAGACTCAACCATTTGATCCTGCAAATGCATCCCTTTCCAAACCTACCTATTTAGGTTCTGAATTTGACACTAAAGAGTATATATGTGCAAATAATGGCCTTACACCATTCCATTAACCACCCCAACACTTCTAACAAGTTTCAACTCATATTTCAAGACTACTTGAACTTCCCAAACTCCCAAAAAATCTCTAGATCAAAATATGACTACTTAAGTTCTTTATACTACATACAAGTTACCATGCTACTTAGAGCTTTAGAGAGCCCACAACCTACCATCATACATTCAAATTAGTAATATTAAGAGTCCACAATAATATCACAAGAACCACAAAACACTAATCAAAATAATTGCATTTATGTCATACCAAATACATCAAAGTATTAAATTTTTTCTCAAATCTTCCTTCATTGCCATAGGTATATATTTCAAATTAGCCAGGGAAGTTACATGTCATATATGCATTTTACAAAAGAAACTACATATATCACTATAACACCTAGCTTTACTTACTACTAGCTTTCATGGTCTTCTCCTCATTGGAGGAGCTAAGATAGAAGAAGGGATGAGATATGTAGTGTCTGATATAATATAATAACATAACCATGCAATATAGAATGCAATTTCTAATAATAATGATGCAAATAGGCTTGGGCATAATGTAGAAAGACATCACAACCACTTGAGTCATTTCACATGCAATACACAACACATAATGCATATAAGAGGAAATAACTTTAAGTTACCTTTATAACTCCAACAAGGTTCCAACAAGGTGTCCAATAATCAGTCCAAGAAAACTTAACCTATTGAACAAGAGAAAATTCAACATCACAATCAGTTTCATTCTTTGAAATTCTTTTCATATAAACTACCCTACTATATTTCCATCCCAACTAAACTATTTAAAGCTCTTAATCCCAAATATCCTCCATCCTCCATAAAATTCGCATATGTGTTTGTCTTAATAGTAAACTCATGCTAAATTGCTACATTGGGGCTCATCTTTATTAAAAATCATCATTTAAGATCTACCCAAGCTTAAAGAAGCATTATGTAACCATTAAAGTATCAAGATTGAATTTGAGGTTCCAAATTCGCATTCATGGCTGCCCCTTCCTAAGAAAACCATAAAAATCATCATATTTTTGCTCATTCTCATTAAAAATTATTAATTAAGGCTTACCCAAATCAAAAGGAACCATTACAAGGCATGGAACTGGAATATTAAATCAAAAATCCGAATTTACAAAACCTAGAGTTTATACTTCCTCATAAATCAGAAACTAGGGCATTTATGGATGAAGAAGCATTTTAGAGGCTTACCCAACTAAAATCAAGCTTACAATGACAAGAGATTCAATCTTTGCTCAGCCTTCGTTCTTCTTCTCCTTCCTTCGTTCTTCTTCTCCGTCATTTGCTTAGCTTTCATTCTTCATCTCCCTCATTTGCTCAATCTTTTTTGGTTGCTCTGCTTCAGATGTTGGGGCTTAGGGCTGGAGTTACTGCTGCTCAGCTTTCATTCTTTCATTTGCTCAGTCTCTTTTGGTTGCTCTGCTTCAGAAGTTAGGGCTTAGGGCTGGGGCTGAAGCTGGAGCTGCTGCTGTTGCTGCAACGTGGAGGGAGGGAATTAAAATGAGTGATTGGAGGGAATAGAAAGAAGCTAATAAAAACTGATGCAACGTGGAGGGAGAGAATTAAAACTTAACTAAAAAAAACTTTAATATTTGCTATTTTGTGATGGTTTTATTTATAGTTTTTTTTAATTAAGTAAATAATAATTCATAAAATTAAAAAAATTAAAATTTTTAAAAATCAAATAGACTTTAATTATTTATCTAAAAATTATTTATAGTTTTATTTTTTAATTAATGATTCATTTTGTATGTTTGATTAATTTTTATATAATGCTAAAATCTATATTTTGAATTTGAGATAAGAAGTATATAAGTAGAGAGAGAGAGAGAGAGAGAGATATATATATATATATATATATAAACCTGGAGAAGAGAATCTAAATTTGAAGATTAAATAAAAAGAAAGGAATGATTGAACGATTGAATGAATAAATAACGAAGTTTTGAATCTAATAGAAGAAACACATAACTATGCAAATCCTTTTTTTCCTTTGATTTTTAAATTTAATTTTTAATCTTAAAAATTTATTAAAACTCTATATAATTTTTAATCTTGAACAATTAATTAAAATTTTAGCATACAATAATAATTTATGAATAAACTCTGTATCTGTAACAAATTTTAATGAATAAACCTTTTTTATTTCACAAACAAGTGCTATTATAAATATTTTAAGGGATAAACCCTTGTATAGTGTTGTTACATTTGATATTATCTATTTCATTTATTTTGTATATTTGATTAGTGATCATATAATGCTAAAAAGAAGGATTTTAAAAAAGAAGGAAATAAAATAGAGATAACATTTTGAATTTATATAAGTAGATACAATTTTAGTGTCAATTTCGATTGACACATAATGAGCAAACGAGTACTGAAATTTTGAATATATTTGCTTTCAAGCATTCCCACTCTATCCTATTTTTTCATTTCTTTTTCATTTATTAATGTATTTTATTGTTTTTTCAACCCATTCCATTCAAGATACTAAAATTTTGCTATTCATTCAATCGCTTCCATGTTCATTTTCTTTTTTAGGATAAATTATTTTCTTTTGTCTTTCAAATTTTATTAAATTTTAAATTTAATATGTATGATTTTAATTTTTTTTGTCTTGAATATGTATGATTTACATATTCAAGACAATCATAAAAATTAAAATAATATATAATTTTACATAAATAATAAAGTAAAATTAACTCAATATATAATTTGCAAAACAATCATATTAAATTATTAATACAAATTTGATAACAAAGATTAAATTAAAAAAATTAAATAATAAAAATTAACTCAAGATTCTTACAAAAGTATAAAGATTACAAGCGTGAACACCGTATTTTGTTCGGACATACTCCAAAAATAATAATAAAATTAAACTAATAAACAAAATAAAAAAAATTAAACAAGCCTTTTTAGTTTAATAAGCTCAAGGAAAAAAATAAAAGGAAAAAGAACTCAAAAAAATAAAATTAAAACAAAAAAGCCCATTAATCAAAAATTAAAACAAAAAAAAACAAAAAGGAAAAAGTCCAAAGAAAAATAAATTAATAGTCCAAAATTAGCTCAAAAAAAATTAAAACAAAAAAAAATCAAAGAGCAAGCCCAATCCAGATCTTAGCCAAGCCCTACCTACTCAGAAATGAAAAAATCAAATAATAGGCCCAATTCAAAGACTAAACCCATATGTCCAAACCCTACCCGTTTCCTTCAACCACTCCTTCACACGTGATTTTGGCAGAGGGAGGGGGACCACTTTCTGACTCACCCACGCACAAACACATAGAAGAGGAGACGGATAGAAAGGGAAGGGGGAGACGCACTAGGGCAACAAACACAGGGGCACAGGGTAGGGGGACGGACGCTCGAAAAGGGAGAGGCATCAGAGAAAATGGAGGAAAGGCGAGATTGAGGAGGAAGAGGAGAGGATTCGCCTTTTCGGATAAAAGGGGGAGACGGAGAACCAGAAAGGGGAGGAGGTTTTCGGATTAAAGAAGAGGAGAGACGGAGAGGCGAGGGGTGTCTGAGATTGGGAAAGAGAAGAGATTGGGGTTTTCTGATTGGGGATCGAGAAGGAATAGGTGAGGAGAACCAAGGGAGAGAGAGAAACGGAGAGTGGGAAGGAGAGATGGAAAATCGAAGAAGGAGGCCGAAGAATCAGAAATGGATGGGGAAATTTTGGGTTCTGTGAATCGAGGGTTTGGTGAGAAACAGAAACGGAGAGTAGGAGAACGAAAAAGTAGATGCACTGAAGGAAAACGCGTCAGAGGGCAGAAAGAGCTCGCGAAAAAAAGAAAGAGGAGGGGGGAAGTCTTGACAAGATACTTCTTCCAGAAGAGAGGAATGGCGTGGATTTCCAGAGAAGGGGGTTGCAGAGCGGGAAGGTGAATTTGGACGGAAATGCACTATTTCTTAGTTCCTTAGAGGTAATTTTTCGTGTTTGCTTTCCCTTGGATCTTGGTTCTTCTGGATATATTGTCATTGTATAAAAGATTTCGAAAACGCATTAGGCGCTTGCTCTTGTTGAAGGATAGGTTTGATTCTGAACTGTTATGGCTAGTGTATGCTTTGATTCGGCCCTGTATTAATGCTGTTTGATTCCGAACTGTTATAGCTAGTGTATGCTTTGATTCGGCCCTGTATTGATGCTGTTTGATTCTGAAATGTTATGGCTAGTGTATGCTTTGATTCGGCCCTATATTGATGCTGTATTAGTGGTAGCTTATCCTATAGGGTAATTGAAATCATTTATTGCATGATTTGGAGAGTAGATAAGAACCTATATGGTGTCATGTACATTTGAGATGGTGAGATTAGCCGTGTCGTGATAGTCCCCAGTTTGGTCTGAGAGTTCTGTTTAGTCTTAAGAAGGATTTGATGCAGAATTTGGTTCATTTATTTGTTTATATAACTGATTTGGACTTTGCCTTTGTGGTTGGTAAAGATCTGTTTTCATATTTGAATTAAAATGAAAGTTGTCTGTAAATAAGCTTGACTCTACCCATTTGCCCCATGTTACCATGAGTTATTTGATGGTTTTCCCTTGAGTTTATTAAGGTGCTTGTTGCACAGTGAGGCAATTCTGAGTTATCATGGTTTATTTCTGTGCTTTGGTCATGCGTGGCTCAATCAAGAGATAGAAATATCCCGTGCTTTGCTTGTGTTTTTTTGATGCAGAAATGATGTTGATCCTATAGTGTCATTGCCCTTCTTTCTTATATAACCCATGACTCCATTTCTGTCGCGCGAAAATGAAATGATTAGATAGCTAGTAGTTTCCTGTTCTTCTGCATTTGAAATTGGATTAAGTTTTGCCTACACGAGGCTAGTCATTTCTTTGAGTCACAATACCATTTGGGTTTGATATACGTTGTTCATTGTTCCAGTAATTCTTTTTTGTGAATTTGGATATGATAGAACCTCACTGGGAATAATTTCTTCACAAGATCTTTTTTTTTTTCCGCTACTCTTCTTTCTTTTTACTCTTTCAATTTCTTTTGCATATGAGCTCCACTTGGGAAAAAGCAAGAGAGTTTAGAAGAAGGCTTGTCACCAGAGCAAAGGTTCAAAAATTAAGACGAAGGTTTCATTAGAGCACAGTGAAATAAAATGGCATAGCAAGCACCAAAACGTGAAGCAGTACTCACCAGACTTTGGAGGGGAGCGGGAAATGGAGAAGGACAAGTGCAGACCAATGGTTTCTTGCAAATTTCCATTCACTTATTTTTGTAATTACTGCTTGAAATAATATGCTATTATGTTGGCTTTACACAAAACACACATTATTGCAAATTATCGTATGCTAGTACTTATTTGGATTTCATTTTATTTTATTTTGTTAGAATTGTTGTGTGGGATTCTTTGTCCCCTCAGGCATATAGGAATAAACTTATAGGTCATGTGGGGCAATAAAGCTTCCTTGGTACCTACTTGGGTTTCAAATTTATATTTCAATACTGTCTTGGTTTTTCTTTCTATAAAAAAAAAGGATTTCAAAAAAAAGAGATAGGATAAAACAAGTAACAAAAGAAAAAAAAAACAAGAACAAAAAGAAAGGGGTTGACAAGTTAAATAAATTTTCAAATTCAAAACTAAAGTTTAAGTAATTAAGTTTTTTTTAAGTTCTCATTTGAAAAAAAACAAAAACAAAAATTAATTTTTCCTTTTCATAGACTTTGGATTTTCTTCCAACGTTAGTTTGATAACCAAAAAAAAAAACTAAAGAAAATGATAATAAGGAAACCAAAAACAAAAACAAAACAAAAAACAAAAACAAATAAGAAAAAACAAAAACAATAAGAAAACCTAAAAAGAAGATAAAAGCAACAAAAAAAAACACAAACAAAACAAAGATAAACAAAACAAACAAAACAAAATAAAAGAAAACCTAAAATACAAATTAATCAAGAAAAAAAGAAGAAACAAAGATAAAAACAAGAATAAAAAAATTAAAAACACAAACTACAAACTAACAAAACCTAAAAAAACAAAAAATCAAAATAGAAATAAAAAAAGAATGAAAAATTAACAAAAGGCATAGAAAAAAAAATGATAAAAAAGGGAAATAAAAAATAAATAAAACCACAAAAATAAACTGGAGTAAGAAACAAAAACAAAACAAAAAAATTAAAGATAAAAAATAAAAAAAAACACAAACAAAATAAAGAAAAATAAAAAGAAATTAATTAAAAAAAATCAAACGAAAGATAAAACGAAAGCAAAAAAAACAAAACAGAGACAAAACAGAAACAAAACAGAAACAAAGAAAATATGAAACAAAACAAAGAAAATACAAAATAAAACGAAGAAAAAACATAGAAAGAGAAAACAGAAAATTAAAGGATAATAAAAAGAAAATAGAAAAAAAAGATTGAAAATATAAAAAAGAAAGTAAAATTACATTTACTTTTAGCAAATTAAAACACATCAATCCATTTCAAAATTGTTTTATTTGTTAAAAGAAAAAGTAAATTTTATTTCCTTTGTCTTTTCATAGAAAAAAAAGAATAAAAATCAAAAATAAAAAAATGAAAAGAAAAAATATAAAACAAAATTAATCAAAAATCAAACAAAAGCCAAACAACAAAAAACAAAAAAACAAAACAAAACAAAACAAAACATCAACTGAATACAATTTATAATCGAACTACGTGGATTTTGATCCCTTTTAAAGGGTATGTAGGCCCTAGGCTTTTATCCTAGGTCAAGTCCGCTCTTGTAAATAAACATTTTTCTTTTAATTTCATTCATTTCCTTCTTATTTTAATTCTTGAATTTCTTTCTGTTTTATTTTAATACTGATTTCCTTTCTTTTCTACTTTTAACTTTATTTCCTTTTATTTCTTTATTCCTATTTTATATGCGATTTGTTAAGGAGAATTTAAATCGAATTAAGGCCATTTTATTTTTGCACAACTGACTTAGGATAACCATTCTTAGTAACGGGTGTAGTGGGGTGCCTAACACCTTCCCCATTCACAATCGACTCTCGGATCCATTTTCTGGTTCGCAAACCATTTTCCAAATTGAAAAAGCTTTTCCAAAGTTTTGCCTTTTAAAATTTAAAATTTTGGTGGCGACTCCTAAACCCTACCTATAATCTTATTTCAATTCTGAATTTTAGTTTTCGATTTCATTTGAAAATCAAATTTTTCTGTCCAAAGGCGCCACGCAGTCGCATTTTCGAGTCTGACAATAAGAATAATTTTATTTTACCTTTGTAATTTTAAATGTGCATTCCATCTCTGTTGACTATAGTTTTCTTAAATGCTAAATTTGATATGAAAAAAAAGGAGTTTAAATTGTGGTTTAATAATATATTAAGCAAATAAATGGCAACTACCCCTCTCACTTTGTGGGTGAACTATGCGTTTTAATTAACAATTCCAAATAAATAGAAAAATATCTTTCTCACTTGACAACATCTTTTCATTTTACTCCCCCCCTCCTCAATTGCTTTGCCTTTTATTACTGAGGTGATTATTATAAATTCAACTATATTATGATTATTATGTGTTTATTATGTGTTTTAAAGTGACAAATAAACTCAACTATATTATGAGTACTAATTAGGCTACAAATTACATTAATGTGTATTTTTAAAATAAAACACTAAAAAAAAGTCTACTTCAAAAATATGAGTATCATCTGTTACTAAGCAGGCTATAGCTGATCATCATTATAATCCTCAACAATATCTTCATCGATGGTCTCTAATGTAGGTGAATTTGAAGGTTTGAATAGGAACAACTTCTATCCACAAACTCAGTCAGGTCTCTAATTGCCTTAAACATTCTCACAAATTTGACACTAACACTTGTCGCTAAATCTAGAGTTGAAATGACTAAATGCACTTGAAAGTGGAACAATTTTCTCTTCTGCCCTGCTGCTATGCTTGAGTTGATGTGAGATTTAGAAATATGGGAAGGATATTTTTCATATATTTGAATAATATTTTAATAGTTATCTATTTCATTCATGATCTTCTTCTTTATTACACAGTAGAATAGAAATTGGAAAGGTGAGGAAAATGATTAATTATGTATTATTTTTATAACACTCTTTTTAAAAAAATGATATATATATATATATATAATTCTGAAGAGACTTTATCATACATTATTAAATTATAAACAATTAACTCTTAAATGTGTAATGTTTTCAAAACCAAACTAATTATTCAATTAGTAAAAACAATAATTTAAGGTTCATTTGTCTCAATGTAATGAAGTGTTATTGTACCTACATATAAAAATATTTTTTTAACTTATTTGTATGTACAAATATTTTTTTTATTTTTATTAAAAAATTTATAAAAATATTACTTCAAGTTATTTGTATATAAAATTTAATTAATATTAGTAACATTAAACATTTTATTTTCTTTGATAAAGTTATATTTATAAGTATAATTTATTTTTTTGATGTATTTGTCTATTTTTAAAAAAATTCTAAATTCAAATTAATAAAAATTTTGCATTAAAACTTTTAGTGGCGACTAAAATAATTGTCACTAAAAGTTACTTCTGAAAAAAAATTTAAAATTTTTTTTTTAATTTTTACAAATGATGCAAAACTTTTAGTGACAAGTGTCGTCACTAAAAGAGACATTTAGTGACAAAATCAATTTGTCGCTACTAAAAGTTAGTTTTAGTGGCGACCTTGCAGTTGTAACTAAAAATCGTCACTAAATGTGACTTTTTAGTGGCGATAGTATTGATGTCGTCACTAAAAGTATTTAACGACGATTTTTTATTGCTACTAAATAGTTTTAGTGACAATTTTTTTTGTCATCACTAAAATTTTTATCGAAATTAAAAATAGTATTTTAACGACAACTTTTAGCGACAACTTAATAAAGTCGCAGCTAAAAATATTTTTTTGTGACAACTTTTTATAGTCGCCGCTAAAAGCCATCACTAAAAATCTACTTTTTTGTAGTGAACCTTAGTTATGTCTTGTCTTGACCACGGTTTAATAAAACCGTGGTTAAGACATGGGATTGCCACGATTTATACAAATTGTGGTTATATCTCAGAATTGCCACGATCTTGCTAACGGTTAAAGTAAACTGTGGTTATGTCTTTCTCCACGAATGGTTTAACCACAAATTTGATAATTATGGTTATGGTGCTTTACCACGGTTAAAATCGTGGTTAGGATCAATAAAAAATCGTGGTTAAATTCACATTTTTTATAGTGTGTGATTTTTTAATTTTATTTATTATTTTAAATTGATCTCTTAAATTTAAAATATTTTAAAATGATCTCTTAAATTTCAAATTTGTCTAATAAAAACCTTTTTTTAAATGAAATCTTAATACCATAACATAAAATCTAAATGTCTTTATTATTATTTTTTAATGATGAAATAGCAAATTCGATTAACATTTATATTATTTGAATAAAAAATCAAAAGCATAAAATAAACACACATACACATACACACACACAGACGGAGTGAGAGCTATTTGTGTACAATATCTCCTCATCACGTATTTTTTACTATTTTGATTTTGTATTGTGAGTAGTGATTCAATCCACCATTTGACAAACCATCAAGGATTTCCTTAAGTTGAGGCGCAACAATGAGGGAGTTATTTTGGAAGAATCATAGCTGTCTAGACAATCCAATGTTGCTCCAACTGCCATGACCTTTCAACACACTAAACCACAGCGTTTTAGTTCTTTGCCTTTGCTTCTTCGCAAATGGCATCTAAAGTGGGTCTTGCGAGGGTCATAGCTGAGCCAGTCTCATAGGGTGTAAGTGAAAGGATGAACTCATTGATCTTTGGGTCCCTTGGCCGTACACCCTTACTGTGATGGTCTTTGCGTCTCCACGATCTCTACCAATCCACCCCTCATGGCCAATGACATCATTGTTGGTCGCCGATGATGATGGGTACTTTCTCCCATCTTTGTTGCATATATGATGGAAGTAGAAGAAGAAGAAGGTGGAGGAGAAGGAAGGAAATAAGAGTGTTTCTTTGAAGGATGAAGAAAGTTGAGCTCTATATCTAAAGCTGCATAAAAGTGGTTTTGTTGCAGACATTGAAGATGCAAATGAAAGGCTAGGTAGATTTGTGCATTGTATTAATAATGCTCTGTTGAATATTGGGTGTTGATGAACAATAATATATTTAAAATCATAGTTTCTGTGGAGTGCGGGACCAGCTCGGCTACTTGATTTCTATGACTGGACCTTTTCATTGCAATTCTAAACACCTATTAAATAACAAAATAATTGCATAGAAGTTGTTGATCACTCACTTACAAAGCTTGTATATGCCATTTGCGATCCTGTCTATTGTTGTCTTGAAGTCATAAGCTATACTTCTTAGTGCTTATTGCTTAATATGAGGTATTGAATAACTATAGTAAGATTTTTTACTATGGTGTTCCTGAAGTATTCACTCTTTAGCAGTATTGGTCTATCTTTAGTACTTATTACTTAATATTAGGTATTGAATTTAATTTCATGATTGATGAGTTTGATTTGTAATTTTTTTTAAAAAATAGCATTAAGAGAGATTTGCCTAATTTATGTATGGGATTCTACTTCTACACGATGCACTCATCAACAAGTTTTATTTGAGATGTGGTTCTCAATTATATTGTAATCCACTTTCCCTCCCTCAACACTTTGCATCTCATAAAACTGAGAACTCTGTTGGCTTTAAGCTTCTAAGAAGTATGGTGTATGAATTAAAAACAATCATAAATAGGTTTGCAAATGGCATATGCAAGCTTAATTGGTGAGGGATCAGTTATGACCCTTGCAAACCCATGCCAGATGCCATTCACAAAGAAACAAACCCAAAGGTTCAGTTGTTTCACAGCAGTTGGGGAGACAAACTGAAATGCTGCGTTTCAATACGCTGGGGAGACGTGGTAACTAGAGCAGCGTAAGATAGTCGGGACAGCCATGATTCTTCCAAATGATTCCTTCATGATCGCTTCAACTTGAGGCAATCTGGACCCAGGATTTAGGAAAATAATTCCAATAAAGTAGCCTGGCTTTGTTCAAAGGTTGCAAGTCATAAGGAAATGCAAAAAGAAAAATAAACCAAAAGGAAAATAGGATCACCTTCTTTTTCTTGACATGCTTAAGAATCTTATTATGCAATGCTAATTGTTATTAACATTTATAACTTAATAAACTTCACCGTAATTATCCCATCCCACTTTTCATAAAATTCCACGCTTTTTCAGGCCATGTTGGGTATAATTAGAAAAAATAAGAAATTTTTTATGTAATATCTATTATATTTTTTAATCATTATTTAATACTATTTATTAATTATTAAAAATAAAAATATTAAAATTATTTTTATTTTTTATATTTTTATTTTTATTTTTATATTTAACTTTTTGCATAATAATTGGCCTTTGTTCTCAGAAGATTTTGATAGGAATGAGAAAAGGAAAAGAGAGAAGAATGGAAAGGAATGATTAGTAAAACACCAAAATATCCCTCATAATAAAGACAAAAACAAAGGACATAAATTGTTTTTTTTTAATTGTTAAATAAAGAAAAAAAGGGAAATTATTCCTCTTCCCTCCACTGCCCTAGCATCAATGGTGAATCTAGATTACTGAAATGCACTTCAAACTCCTAATCCTCAATAAAAAAAAAAGCCCAAATCTACACACAAAAAAAAAAAGATTCTCACACAAATCCATGGCAACTTTTTTTTTTTTCTTAGTTAATAGTGAATCATAGAGTATATCTCCATTACACAAGGTAGATATTAAAGAAGACCACAAATCAAAAAATGAATAGAACCTATCAAACAATGCAAAGAGTTGGACATTATAGCTAAGCCATGAAAGTCGAAGGAGAAATGGTGAATACCTTGCGTGACCTTAAGAAAAAACATTACAATAGAGTTTTTGCAATTGCCCTTGTTTGTTAATAGTGTTCGCAGGCAACAATGGCCTAGGGAAGAGCAATTTTGGATAAGAAAAGTTAGATGATTCTAGTGCTCTTAGAATGTTGTGTTTTCGTAACTATTTATAAGGCATCAACTAAGCAACAATACACTAACCAAATTCATGGGGGTAGAATGGCCATCTTTTTCTCCTCTCCCTCGAGTCCGACCTCATTCCATCGATTTATTGAAAAAGAGTTGTCTCTTACATTTGTTAGAATCACCGATGCCCTAGCAAATAGTAAACCATGTACCAAACACATAAAACCAACTTTCCCTTTGCAATTTCCTTTCTTGGCATGCCATAACCTGTGTACCAAACATGTTAGGGCATGGAATGGACTAATGCTTGGATTAAACACTGCATTTCCATTTTTTATTTTACATTTTGAAATTTTTTATTGAGATAATAAAAATGCTAATTCATCATTATAAAAAATAAAAATAAAGATACATAAACTCCACATTAGCTATGACATTAAGATTTTACTAAATGGTTTTTATGAAATAAATTTGAAACTTATGGAATTATTTTAAAATGCTTCAAATTTAAAAGATTAATTTAAAATAATAAATTAAATTAAGGGACTATAATAGTATTTTAACCAAGATTAGATTAAAAAAGAGTGATTCTTAAAAATCAAAGAAAAAAATTTGCATTCAAAGGATAAAGAAGAGTGTCATTAATTAACTCATAAAGATATTATTTAAAAATTCAAATCAATTGGCGTACTAAAAGATTTAGAAAAAAAAAAGATTATTCAAAAGAATAAAGACCCACTTTCCTTTTTATTTCCTACTCTCTCTCTCTCTCTCTCTCTCCCTCTTTTAATATCCAAATTTTATGAAAACCTTATAATAAAAACATTTAATCAACTCAAAGTGCTCGTTTATGGCGATGACCACCCTTGACCAACACATAGAATGATTAATACCATTGACCATTAATTTTCGCAGTTTGAGTCTTTCAATCTGTCGTCAGAACAGTGGACTGTGGTCCACATTTAGTGCTTTCCACTGCCCCAACCAATGTTTCCTTCCTTTATTAATTGGCTTCCACTAGTCTAAATGCAGTGAAACAGGGGCAACTAGCTTTATAATATCAGAAAAGAAGGATTATAATAACTAAAGGAACGTGTCAGCCACGCGTTTTCTGATATTATATTGTTGAAACTTGACCATTTTATAATTATACATTCCGAGATTCTTCACATTTTATCTTTTTCATAAAAAATGCTATTAAAATATATATATCTTTCAACTTACAGCTGGACACGAGTCTTGCGTCACATACAAATTTCTGAGCTTTTACATAAAAGTTTATTCAACAATTAACACTGCGGGTCGAAAATCCTTCGGAATCACGCACACAGAAACTTCCTAAAAGATTACCAATTAATTCTAAATTAAAAAATCCAAACTTGCGAACAATTTACAATGATGATATATAGCTGAGAGTGCAGACTTTGAAGTCAAATGTAACTAGGTTACCTCCAAAAGGGTCCCTTTTTTATAAATAAATATAGATTATTATTATTTATTATATTATTTAATACCTGATAAAAGTTTAGATAATTGATTTTATTCCTCTCGTCAAATGATCATTCTG
Organism: Erythrophleum ivorense; assembly: GCA_026724425.1. Taxonomy (NCBI): domain Eukaryota; kingdom Viridiplantae; phylum Streptophyta; class Magnoliopsida; order Fabales; family Fabaceae; genus Erythrophleum; species Erythrophleum ivorense. The sequence continues at coordinate 2,087,572 of JAIUCV010000041.1, forward strand.
GACTTTTTCGCCCTCTATCTTATACATATAGATTCTTTTCACATTCGCACATGGTCCCCATTCTCTATATATAAGCATGGTGTGGCCAGCCAAGAAAACCAGTAGCTCTATATCTAAAGTAAAACACCAGTTTTACATTTTCCAAACACTTGGTGATCATCATGTCAAAATCCTTGTACTTTTTTGCTGCTCTCTCCTTCCTCTTCCTCACGAATAGTGTTGCCGATACATACTCTTCAATATGTTCCTCTTCTGATTGCGGTAACGGAGTTTCCATTCACTACCCTTTCTGGGTGGATAATACCACCACCGCCACCCACGAATACTGCGGTTACCAAGATTTTAAGCTCAAATGCTCCGATAATGGCCGACCCATTATCACTCTTCCAAGCGATACATACTATGTCACAGATATAAACTACGATACTTATACACTTACCCTTGTTGACATTGATGTGCTGAACCAACCTTGCCCCAGAGCACGTCACAATGTTACCTTAGACACCCTCCCTTTGAGTTATAATCAGTTGGATCTGAACCTCAGTTTCTACTTCAATTGCAGTGTTTCTTATTCCCTTCCCCATTCCATAGGTTGCTTGAAAAATAGTGAAACATCGAAGCAGTCTTATGTGTTTTTGGCGGGGAATGAGACGGATGGTTACGAGTTGAGTATGTATTGTGAGGAGAAGGTAGTGGTGGTGGTGAAGGGAGATGAGATCGGTAGTGGTGAATTGGTAAGTGGGTTTGGTGAGGCTATGAACAAAGGCTTTGTGCTTGGTTGGGGGAAAGCGAGGGATTGCGTTGAGTGTGAGGATTCTGAAGGGTATTGTGGCTACAATCAAACCTCCAAGCAGATGCTGTGCTTTTGCAAAGACGGCAGTATTGCTACCAACAGCTGCAACAAAGGTACCTTTGCTTTCTCATAATTTGCAACTCGCTCCTCTATATATATATATATATATGCTATAGGTTTAAATTTCAGATCTCATGAGCAATTTATATGTAGTGGTTCGTTTTCCATGTTTGATTTGGGATAGGTTTACGGAGAGTTTGAACTCTCGTATCTTTACTCTTTCATTTGAATGATTATTTGTTGCATACATGAATGAAATCTGCCATTTGTACTTGCATTATTTTAAAGGTAAATTAGCGTTTATTCTCACATAGTTTGGTCTGAAATCCATTCTCACGTACAACTGGATGATTGATATCTACTGATACCTAACGTGTCATTTTATATTCTATAAATGCTGAAATAGGGAATTCAAAATGTGGCCCTAGTTACATGTAGATGATGAAGCACGTAGTTTGAATCAAATTGTGCCTTATTTGAAACTGCGATGTGCTTTGCTGACTGACTGTTTTGGTAGGGCCATTTCGTGGCTGTCTCGAATAAGTAATTAATAGTCAATTGCTAATTCTAGCGGTCTTTTGATACATAAAATATAAACGAAATATGATTTTTTAAAAAAATTAAAAAGTAATTTTAAAAATATTAAAAAAATAATAAAAATAATAATAAAATATGTTAAATAAAAATTACTAAAGTATGATAAATATAATAAATAATCCCTTTACTAGGAATTATCGTATGCGCCCGTAGTCTTGCTCTGTTTCATGCGTGGAAGAATATTGCATTTACGTCTTTTCTTCCTCAAAAATGAAAATGAATATGTTGATGGGAATCGTCCATCATTTTCTTCTGTGACGCTTCATCAACGGCTTCCTTAAACCCAAAGCTATGATAAATCTGTAGCCAGGCCACCAACCATATATATATATATATATATATAAACTACAGCTTTAAATTTAAGATCTAGAAAGCAATTTAGCATGTAGTGGCAAGTTTACGGAAAGCTTTGTATCTTTACCCTTTCATCTGAAACATTATCTGTGTTACGTACAGGAATGAAATCTGAGATTTGTATCTGGATTGGTTTGAAGTTTCTTCTGAAATCAATCTGTCTTTGAAATTTAAATAGTCTTAATAGTTTTTTAAGGTTATTACTCCGATTATTCTGACATTTTAAACTTAATTCTAGTAATAATTTTGGAATACTATAAAAATATTTAAGTGAAGTAGTAGTTGAAGAAATCATATATAGTGGTGTAGAATTATGCACTTTTAATCTGCAAAGGAACTGAATGACGAGAGTAGACTACAATTTCAAAGGTTTCTCAAGCGGTTCTTCTCTATTACGTTTTGTGTGGTGCATGAGTAATTTAATTCTTAAAACATTTGGAAACCTAATATGTGTGAATATAACAAAGATGAAAATTTTAAAAAATAAATTATACAGACTTGCCTTCTATTTTTAAAACATATATAAATTTCTTTTGAGTTTTATTTAAAATTATATAATTTTTTTATTTTCAAAATATATACAATCCTCTTTTTAAGACAGAGTAAATTACATGAATTTTTTTTAAATTTTGTTAAAATTATATAATTTTTTTATTTTTAAAATATACACAAACTTTCTTTAAAAATAAAAAGGAGCTATGTGTAATATCATATTTAAAAGAGGTATGTGTAATTTATTTTTTATTTTAGTAGAGGATTATATATATTTTGAAAATAAAAAAAAAAGATTTGTGTAATTTAAGAAAAACTCAAAAAAAATTTGTATAATTTACTCTTTACTTCAAAGAAAATTTGTATATATTTTGAAAATAAAAAATTCATATAATTTTAACAAAATTTAAAGGAGGTTTATATAATTTACTCAACTTTAAAATTTAGGCATTGAATATGCTTTAAATTACATGATGATTTTTATATAATATTTCAAGCTCAACTTCTTTGAGTAGGGTTCCAACTATTTAAAAAATAAAGATAATCATGTATCAAACACTAGCTGTTAGTGTATCCAATTTTCTCCTTCTTTCAATCTTTTAACAGGATATTTCTTGTTTCTATTGTTTTATGAATAACCTCTTTTTGTGATTCCATCACACATGGATTGAGTTACATATTAATATAAATAGTGCGTTACCCATAGTTCTATGTTAATGTTGTTGGAATATTTTAATTAAATTAAAATTTATATATAGATTAACATTAATCAATTATAATACCAATTGATATGTCATGTTTTAATAATATTAAATAATTACATAATTAAGTTAATATTATTAATATGGATTGAATCATGTGATTAGATAGCTTGTAATAGGTCAAGGTGTTCATGAGTTTATTAAAAAATGGATAACTTATTTTGAACCAATTATCCTATTTATATTAATAGAGAATTTTGTTATCTATTTTAATGGGTTCATGAACATTTTAATATATTATAACCTATCCAATCACATGACTTAATTTATTTTAACATTATTAATTTAATTACTTAATTATTTAATATCATTAAAATATAATCTGTCAATATTTTTATAATTAATTAGTGCTAATCTATGTATAAATTTTAATTTAATTAAAATATTCCAACAAATGTAAGCTCCTTGTTTATTTGTATAAGGAAATAAGTTCTTATGGACCAAATTATATACAAATCTATCAACCTAATGGGTTTTTTTTTTGGGTACTAAAATAATATAAAAATGTCATAATCTATTTAATTATTTATTTGTTTATTACTTAATGGGATAAGATCGGGGTTGGGGGATAGGCTAGTGGACTACAAGATTGTTCATAAAAGCATAGGCTGAAATGTGAACCCCAAAATGATGAGGGCCAATCTGAACGATCGTGGAACTAAACAGAAACAAATTAGTCCAATTCAGAACGTTATTCAAAAGAAACCAACAAATCCTAGTGAGAAAGAAACCATATTTTAATGTTTTTAAGACATTAAGTGTCTCATTCCTATTTGTTTAATAAAAAAAAATCAATAAGCTGTTTTGACTTTTGACTATAGAACCAATAAAAAACGATTATATATAGCTGGTCAATATTACAAAATAACATTCGATTGGGATAGGTCGCATATGAAATCACTTCGTTTAATATCTATCTACGAAACTAGTAGGGCGAAAAAAATTAGCAAGAGAGAGAGAGTGGCATGTGTTGGTTCGTTTTCCTTCATTTGCCTGATGTTTTATTTACTTGGTCATACCCATAATATTATATAAAATTCTAACCTTATGGAATAGTCTAAGGTTGAACGTTTTTTGTCTAAACAATATTCATATTTAATCCAAATGAGTAGGTGTGACGCTAACATCTGAGATGTTTCCAATCCAAAATTTTATGATTCAATTTGATGCTCCCATTCATGTGCCTTTCAATTAGTCAAACCCATCTAGATTAATCCCCATTAGCCTAATTACTTGAAGGATTTTTGGTTTGGCTTTGATTTATAGTCCCGTGAAAATTAGCCATTCCAATTGAACAGAGCCATTCTTTGCAATCATACTGTACATCCTCTGATTAGGCCTCTCAGATAAAATGGGTCCTCATTTTCTTCTTCCACCTCAGCTTCTCTTCTTCAAGACCTTCCTCTTCCTCTCAATTCTCTTCCCAGCATATTTCGCCATTGAAGATGAACAGTTCTCAGCTTGCGAGCCTTTTAGCTGCGGAAACATCACCAATCTAAGTTATCCATTCTGGGGCAATTTACAACATGATTATTGCGGGCATCCAAAGTTCAAGCTGGATTGCCAGGGAGACAATGTTACTATCAACATAACATCCCAGAATTTTCGTGTCATCGATGTCAATTCAACCACTAGAACTCTGACGATAGAAAGAATGGATTTTTGGGGCACCACGTGTCCGAAGGAGTTCACCGACGTCAGCTTGGATTATGCTTTCTTCAACTATACTCTCAATGATGAAAACTCTACTCTGTTATTTGACTGCGACCTTTCAGAATATACGGGTTCTTTAAATCTATCATCTTCTGTGAGATTTGATTGCCCCATAGATGGTGTTTCTCGTGAGGCATACTTTGTGCTGAGTGAAAAATGGGGTAACTTGAGTACTCTGGGATGCAAAACTAGTATTACGGTTCCTCTTCTGGGGCTGGCTGTGAAAAGTTTCATAATGGACGCCTTGGATCCGGTTTATGTCATAGATCAAGGTTTTGAGGTTAAATGGGAATTGAACGAAGAAGTCTCTTGTGATCATTGCAGATTTTCAGGTGGAAGATGTGGGTACAATGTAAGTTTGAATGAATTTAGATGCTTCTGTCCTAATCAAACTAATGATGGGATTTGTGGTATTGACCCATTATGGGCACCAACACCAGCACCCTTGCCGCCAAGGCCTTATACGCAACAGAGTATGTGTTCTTCTTCCCAGCTTCTAATTCAGATTAGATTCTTCTGCTTCATAACCTGATGATCCTAATTTGTTTTGGGTGGTAGCATTAGATTTTTCTTATGACGGGTTTGGTGGCTTGTCCCTTCATACATTAATTGAAATTGTTGGTTAGCATATCGTAATCTATAGCATAGGACATTTGAAAAAAAAAAAAGTTGAGGCGAATCTGGGTTGAATATTTGTTCGGCACCGCGCTTCAGATAGTATCAAAATATAATACTTAAAATTTTGTGTTGTTGTTGCCGTATTGTGTGTTTGTTTGATGATCTAGAAATGAAGGCATTATCATAATGCATTTTAATTTTCTAGTATTGTAATATACAGGTCAGAGTGTCTTGATTGGTGGCATGTTGATCCTTGATTAATTTAATTAAGAAATAATGTAATTATGGATAAGTCTACAGAGTATCTACGGAGTACTCGTTCCTTAGTTGTTTATTAGGTTTCTATAAGATTCTATATCCAAAGCAATCAAACCCATAGGTGAAATTCCATGTTAAAAAAGTAGTATCTTGAAATAGAATTAAGATGAGTTAAGTAGGCTTTAAAGCATATAAAATTTACACTATTCTTAAAATAAGATTTACCTCTTGAAAATAAGTAAATTTTCTTCTATGATTGATCTAAAACACTCTAAAAAATTACACATAGCAAATAGTAAATTTATTTCTTTTGAAAATATATTTAAGAATGTTTAAGACTTAGAAAATTGAGATAAAGAGATAATAATTTTATGTAAGTTAATTAGTGTTCAAAATTCAATTGTTTATAGATTGATTTCAAACCCTAGCGTCTTTTTATAAGATTTGAATTTTAAATTTAATTTTTTTAATTAAATAACTTTGTTTAATCTAAGATCAATCATAAACAAATCATTTTACATGAAAATATGTGTTTTCTTAAATCAAAAGATATCAGAAGTGATAAGAATTTTTAAGTTTTTTGAATTTCTTTCGTTCAATTAATTGATTGGTCTGAAGACCAATTGATTATTACTGGATGAAACAACCTTTTATTATTGTATCTTAAATCAATCAACTATATTTATTACATCAATCCAACGGCTTCATATACTAATGGACTAACATTTGTAGGGTTAAAACCTATTTTTTTCATCTGTATCACACTAATCTATTGATTTTTTTAGCTTAGTCAGTTGGTATCTTTAAATATTTTAACTTATTGATTTTGTATTATCTTAATCAATTGGTATTTTAACTTAATTGACTAATCATTATTATATATATATATATAAGCCGTAGATTAATTATTATTTATTTACATTGTTTGTAATGTCACATCATTATATTGTGCCACTATCATTGATATGTTGTTTATTATTATTTGTGTATTGTTTATATATTGTTTATCTATATTATTTTTATTTTTATTTTTTTTAATTTTTGCTAAGGGGTCCACATTTTCTTTCCTTTTTTATTGGTTGTGGGATCCACACTTTTTTTTTTTAATAGGCCTTGATCACAATATCTAAGTTTGGGATTTGCAGAGATTTATGCTAGTTCTTATTATATTTGATTTTCTTATATTTTTTTGAACTATTTCTAACATATATAATTCAAGATCATAAATAAATAAAAACTACATAAGTTACAATTCCTAAGATAATATATACTTTTTTGTGCATATCTTTGTTGGGGAGGGTGAGTTTTCATTTTGTTTTTGTTTTTTGTTTTTATCCTCTCCATTTTAGACAAAATTGACGACCTTCCCTCCGTAGAAACAAGAATTGCATATATCCTTTATTCTTGAACAAAGTTGAAGTGTTTTCTTTATTTTTATTTTTTTTTGCTTTTTTGGGAGGATTTGTTCTTTCGTTACAGGAGGAACTTAACATAATAATACGAGTCTGAATTAGAAACAACGCTTCTTTGTCTCTTGGGATCTATGCCGCACTGAGGCGATGATGCCTACGAGAAGTTGGTGCTTAGTAAAGTACAATGAAAAACCTGAATAATGTTGTGTAAGAACTTAAAGAAGTAATAACGTTATATAGCATGGGAAATAGAAAAATACGAAACTCCATTAGATGCTCCCCCTCTTCCTCTTCGTCTGTTTTCTTGTAAGTCTGGCACAATAAGTGGTAATGGAAACACCACTTGAGACCCCAATTCTCCAACATAATGGATGCCCGTAGCCGCATGCTTACATACACACTCAGCAACTTCTTCTTCTACCTCTTTTTATTACCTCTTTTTATTAACAACTGCGTCACAATCTCAGAGTCAAAAAGATGATGTCAAATACATAACTTGCAGCCGCACGTACAGTTGTCGAAACGAATACATATCCTACCCCTTCTGGGGAGGGAACCGACCCCATTATTCTGGGAGGCATGGTTTCGAGGTCACGTGCCAGCGCAATCTCATCGCTTCCATTCAAATCGGCTCCCAAAACTTCAGTTTGATGGATGTTAATCCATCTCTTTGTACCACCAAAATGGTGCGAACAGACATCCAAAACTACGATGATTGTTCTTTCGATTTTACCAACACTTCTTTGGACCCCACTCTGTTCTCATACGACACAAGTGTTGAAAACATGACCCTATTCTATGACTGTAATCCTGGGTTTTCCATCGGCCGAAACAACATCTCGTGCAGGGATGACAGTGAAAAGCAGGCTTTCTCTGTGAATCAAACTCTGTTGCGCCAATTCCCAGAACTTGTTTGGAACTGTGGGGTTCGTATTCAGGTGCCGATTACATGGGGTGTCGCTGTGGACCGTTAGGGTGGAATTGAATCGCTGAAGGGTGCATTGGATAATGGGTTTGATGTTCAGTATATCTCAGACTGGAATTACTGTACTCAATGCATGCAATCTGGAGGAGCTTGTGGCATGAAGGATGATACGTCTCAATTTTCCAGCCATTGTCGGGACGGACCTTATGACTTGGCGTGTCCATTGGCACTCATGCAAGTATGGCTTCTTTCTTTGTTCCATCTATTAGGCCCTTCAATTGCTCTGCAATATGCATATCACTGTTCTGTTCTTGTTACATCGTATTTCAAATTATAGGATAACATAATTCTAGATGATATGCTGAAGGCCTTCTTTATTGCATACTGGTTTAGAGATCAGTTAGAAAAAATCAATGCAGTTTGGTTTTGTTAAGTAGGATGAAGATTTTCCAAAAGAGGAGCATATATTTGAGATCACTCCCATGAACAAGAGCAGAGGCTGTAACTAAGTAAAACTCTCAGACAAGCAAATTAGACTCTAGTACAATCATGATTCATACTTTGGGGAGATGAAAATTTGATTGCCCCTCGTTTAAGTTCTAGTTCCATTTGAGGCTTCTCAGCTTACCGCCCTTTTCTCTTAGAAAGCCAGACTTTTGTCTATTTTACTTCAGTTCATTCACTTTCACGCCCTTGTTAATTAGGCCTTCAACTTATCTATTAGAAATTAGGATATATAGCTTGTTCTGCAGAATATTTAATATGGAAGTCCAACCTTATTGACAAGTCATGAGTTAATTAAAAATTGTTAATCAAATACCCAATCCATGATCCTTTGGTAAAGCTAAACCAAAGGCTTAAGAACCCTCTTTGCTTCCATTATAGGTCTATTGAACTATCCAAGTTACACGTCAATTTGATTTTTATTTATGAACTATTGAGATCTGTGGTCATCAGTATTTCTTACCAAAATGGTATAATCAACCTTCAAAATTTTTGAACGAGTAAAAAGAGCAAGCCTGGAATAAGAAAAATAGAAATCTAAAATCACACGGTTAGGAAAGTCATACTTTAAAATCTTCAGTCAGAACTCAGAAGGGGGAACGTTTACGAAACAAAGCAACTGGAATTTCCAACGATTTATAGTTATTGACCTTTGATTTGAGACGAAGAAAAAGAAAGTAATGACTCCTGAAATTATTAAATAATTAATAATAGTGCTTGAATGATAGCTCTTTATTTAGTTATACATCATTTATAATATAATAATATTAGATTTTTTTCATCAAGAATAATTAAAAGTAATAACTTGTTAAAAATGCGATTAAAAACAAGTTATACATTCGTTCTTTCAAATTTTTTTAAAAAGAAATTTCTTATACACAGGCGGAAAATTTTGACAACGAAGCAGTCTATTTCTCAGATATTTATTTGGAGCACACTATAAAAACTAAATTTACTGATATAATTAAATGATATTAAATGAAGTTAAGATGATTTTAATTTTAAACATGCATGTCTATGTATGATTGATATCTAGTAATACCTAATGTATCATTTTATTTTCTATATATAAATGCTGAAATTGGGAATTCAAAATGTGGTACTGGTTACATGACATGTAGATGATGGAGTAGTTTAAATAAAATTGTATCGTAATTTTAATATTTCTGAAATTTCAAATTTTGGGCATGGAAATAAGAAAGTGCGTGGCTCTTTCCTGATTGAGTCTTGTAAGTAGGGCCATTTGGTGGCCGTCTCGAGTACGCATTTAATGGTCAACAGCGAATTCTTTTCTTTTGTATTTCATGTGTGGAAGGATAGAATATTGCTTTTAGGTCTCTTTTTCCCCAAAAATCAAAATGAATGGTAATAGGAGTCGCGTCTATTATTTTCCTCTCCTGTACTTAATCAACGTCTCCCTTTACCCAAAGCTGTGATAAATTCTAAAGCGAGGCCAGCAACCATAAACCTTGGAGTTTACAATGGAAGCCCCTGTCTCGTTCCTTACCATCATTACCATCTCCTCCTTCCTTGCCACTTTGCCAAAATCCCTCTGTCAACCAGATAAAGACTACTGGGACTGCAAATACAAACCGTATTGTGGCATAATAGGAGAAATAGAATACCCTTTCTGGTCAGATGATCGACCCCGTTATTGTGGCAGCGAAGGGTTCCAGCTCAATTGTCCGGAAAATAAATATGGATTCCCTTCAATTCGGATCGGCTCGCAGACTTTCAATGTCACACGGATTGACTTACTCGCTTACGACATGACAATTGTGCGAACAGACCTTGTCTATGACGATTGTTCTTCACATTTGAAGAACATTTCCTTGGGTAATCTCTTCAGTTATGAGCCAAATGTTAAGAACGTGACCCTATTCTACGACTGTCCCCAACACATTTCGATTGGCAGGAACAACTTCACATGCCAGCCTGTGCCTCACTCTAATTCTCCTGACTTTTTTTTCTATGGGGAAGAAGACGATGGTCTCTTGAGGCAATTCTCTGAACTTAACAACTGTGAGCGTCGTATTCTAGTGCCGGTTTCAAATGATACAATTCTGTATCCTCAAGATGGTATGGAAACCCTTAAGGGAGCTTTGCCTCATGGGTTTGATGTGAAGTACACTGTAGACGCGACTCGTTGCAAAAAATGCTCCGAATCTGGAGGAATGTGTGGGAGTGATGATCAGTCTCAATTTACCTGTCATTGCCAGGATGGACCTCATGCTCTTGACTGCTCTGATTCTTCCAGTATGCGCTTTCTCCCTCCCTCCCCCATTTTATTATATCTGCATTTTCCTTCATTACTTTCCAAATTTATGTTTTGCTATACTGCACCTGCTCATAATGATAGCTTGATTATTGCATATTAGTTTAGAGATGGGTTTTTTTAGGGGGAAAATAAAAAGATCGATGCAATTTGATTGCCTTCGGTAGGATGAAGGGGAAACGCCTAATTGCTTGTTTCTGATACAGCCATCATAGAAGCGAAAGCCCTTCCCGTTCAGCAAAACAGAGGTGTTGGCTGTGTTAAAACTCAAATACTTAATTGCTTGAGTTTTTTTCTAAAAGAAAATTTCAGTTAAAAATTTTAAATTATACAAAAAAAAATAGAGTTCAGAACTTAAAATAAAAACTTTTGACATTGAGTTTTTTTAAAAATAATTTTAAAATTTAAAATTTTTTAATATAAAGTAGACAAAGTAGGTGTTGGCTGAGTTAAAACTCTAATACTTTACTGCTAACTAGACAAAGTAGATCACAGATGGAACCTATTTCTTACAAGTGTCTCTGCTGAGTTAAGTCCACAAAGATGCTAGTAGGTTCGGGAAAACAAATATGTAAGATTGGATTTAGCTTACTTCTTTTGATTAAAGAGCCAATCTATATCTCGTCGCTTATACTTTCCTCTTCCTCCATCTTTTCAAACATCAATCATACCCTATATTACAAGGGTAAAAAAGCTTTCGTGAAAAAGCTACCCCAGCATCTACTATTAAATTTCCTCTAAATGCTTTCCTCCAATACCATCCTAGCTCTCTTCTTCTTCTCTCTGCTTCTCTACTTAGTTTTCAAATCTAATTTACCAAATGATCGTTCAAATCTCCTTCCATCACGATAAACCTCCTCAAATGTACATGACCATCATCATCTTCCTCTCCTTGGCTGGCCTTATTCTATCTGTTAATGAAAAAATTGAGGCATGTGCACTTCAAAGCTGGGGACATGGCCCAATCATAAAGTACCCTTTCTGGATTCCTCATAAACAACACTCATTTTGTGGCCGTCCTCACTTTGGGGTTACTTGCAATAACAAAAATCCAATCCTCAGAATATCTAATTATGATTTTGTAGTTCAAAGTATCTTTTACTGTTCTTTTGTTGTGGCCAGCAAAGCTGTGTAAGGGCAAAAGTGCACTGCTCCTATATATAATTACAGCTTTATTCAACCTCCATTTATCTACAGTTCTGAGATTTCCAATATGTCTTTCTTCCTACAACTGTACCACAAAACCTATAGATTACCCTACTTAAGAAGTAGGCTGTATTAGAGATGCTACCCATCATTCTTTTGCGGTTTTTCATGAGGAGGCAGTGGAGCACAAAAACTACTCCTTCCATAAATGCCAGTTCATCACTAATGTGCCTGTGTACGTAAATGGTATTGATAATTTCTATTGCTTATTGCGAATGAATTACACTGAAATTTTTAAAGATGGGGTTTATTTTGAAACGAACTGCACCTGAACCTGATTGCCAGTACTGTGAAGGGGTGGACGCTGTGGATTTGATAAATATAAATTCCGCTGCTTCTGTAAGGGTAAACCTCATCTCCAAAGTTGTGGTAATGGTAATGCATTAGACATCCGCATGTTTTAATTTCCCCATAGCTAAAATGGAAAAAATTTGATATCTGCATCCTTCATTGTGCTCTTTCTTCATATCCAGTTTCTGATGAGTCTCTAACCCCTCTTTGCTTTCTCTGTGTATGGTTGCTGGAACAGGACTTTCAATTAAAATAAAAGTCATTGTAGGTAATAGATCTGCTTTTGGTTTTCTTTTTAACTTTGTGTTGCATCATAATGGTTTCTCTGACAATTATATTGATTGAAACTCAATACCATTCTACTTGGAACCCCAGGTGTTGTTGCTTCTTCAGTCAGTGTGATTGTTATGCTCGTTCTCTTTTATTTCTATCAGCGCCGAAAGAAGACCAGTTATGCAAAATCGTACATACAATCACGGGCCATTTCTTCTCATTCCTCCATGATGAACCCTGAGAATGGAAGTAAATATTTTGGAGTCCACCTCTTCACATACAGTGAACTTGAAGAGGCCACTAACTATTTTGATTCAGCCAGAGAACTTGGGGATGGAGGTTTTGGAACAGTGTACTTTGGTAATATCACGCATCCTCTGTTGTTACACATTCGTGGTATACATTTCTTGATAGGAATTAGGATGGAGGAGCCAGAATTTCTTTTGTTGGGCTTCAGCGAGGAATCATATTTGTGGGATTGACATCACATCTAATATGAATCAATTAATTTATAAGATCCTCAGTTACTTTTGGAATAGAATTTCCACTCACAGATGAATCCTAACATTTCTTTGCTTTCAATGCTCACTTTCCTTCTGATATGTCTTGTCCAGGCAAACTTCGGGACGGTCGTTGTGTTGCGGTGAAGCGATTGTACGAGAACAATTACAAGAGAGTAGAGCAATTCATTAACGAAGTTGAGATCTTGACCCGCTTGCGTCACACAAACCTTGTCTCTCTCTATGGCTGCACCTCTCGGCACAGCCGTGAACTCCTTCTCGTATACGAATACATTCCCAATGGAACTGTGGCCGATCATCTTCACGGGGAGCGAGCAAAGCCAGGCTCACTCCCCTGGAATATCAGAATGAACATAGCCATTGAAACTGCAAGTGCATTGACATACCTTCATGCCTCAGACATCATCCACCGAGACGTTAAAACCAACAACATCCTTCTTGACAACCACTTTTGTGTCAAAGTAGCTGATTTCGGACTCTCCCGTCTCTTCCCAAACGACGTCACTCATATTTCCACAGCCCCACAAGGGACTCCCGGCTATGTCGACCCAGAGTACCATGAGTGCTACCAGCTCACTGACAAAAGCGATGTGTATAGCTTCGGTGTGGTGTTAATTGAGCTGATATCATCAATGCCAGCCGTGGACATCACGCGGCATCGACACGAGATCAATCTGTCCACCATGGCAATTAACAAGATCCACAACCGGGCACTGCATGAGCTGGTGGACCCTACACTTGGGTTTGAGTCGGATTACAAGGTGAGGAAGATGATTAATGCTGTGGCGGAGTTGGCGTTTCAGTGTTTGCAGAATTTGAAGGATATGAGGCCTTCCATGGAACAAGTGCTGGAGACGCTGAGGGATATCGAGAGTGATGGGAAGCATAACAGCAAGCCGGAGGTGATGGATATTTCTGCAGATGATGTTGTGTCGCTCAAGAATGACATGCCTCCGCCTTCACCTGATTCTAATTTGGGAAGCAAATCCACGACTTCGAATTCTAGCAATTAAGTGGTGATCTTCTTTCTCATCTCAGCGAGTTATTCATAGTTTATAGCAGAAATAGCATCTAATCCACCTATTCTTAGTCTCAACTTCTTTCATCTGCCAGTGTGGATAGCTAAGTGTGGACATGTATATAGAATGATAAAGCTTTCTTGTTTATAACTTAATCATTGAATTAGTTTTTGAATTATTCGCTTTTTTCGTACTAACTTCCTGTTTTGATATTGCGAACATTATAGAAACATAAGTAAACCCAAAAATTTACAGTTTAAGTACCCCCTTCAAGAATGAAATAATGCCAACAACTCTCGTTTTAGAGATATGTGACACTCCTAATTTTTTTTCTTTATTTTCCGTAACTTTTATGTAACATTCCTTTTTTTTTTTTCTTTATTTTCTGTAACTTTTATTGTTCCCATTTTTTTCCTTTGTTTTTATTTTTTATTTTTTTTCTTTTGGTTCAAATCATTGTTTAACTAGGATTTGGTATGTCGTTTAGTTTAATATTGAGACGTCAAGCATGCGACCCTCTATTAAATGCCAAGCCTTCTTGTCACATGAACCACTAATCCTTTCAACAATATTACATTTTTTTTAATATATATAAACATCTCAATAAAATAATATAATAAATAATTATATATATATATATCATATATATAATATATAAAAATATTTAAACTAATATTTATACTATTTATAACTATATTTTTAATTTGGTTGAATTTTTTTATTTGATAAATTATTTTTCTAATTTATAATTTTTAAATTTTTTATTTTTTAATGATAAATATAATCTTAATATAATTTGACAACTTTAAAAATTTAAAATTAAATATTATTAAATTTTAATCATAAGTAATTTTTATTTTTAAATTAAAAATGATTTCTCAAATATTATGAGATACATGAAATTAGTAATAAAATATTTAAAATTTAGTAATATTTATTTATTATATTAACATTTTAATATATAATATTTAAAATATATATTTAATTATTATCAATTTAACTATAATTTAACTACGATTAAATTATTGAACTGTGAACTAGTGTCTCTATCAATTTAATGATTAGTTTAATTTCAAAAAAAAATTGATTTGAATTTATTTCTTATGTTGCTCTCTCAAAATTTTAGCGAAAATATTTTTATGAAGGATATAAATTCAAAATTTTTAGCAAAAATAATCACTGAATTATTCTATTATTATTATGACTAGTACAGACAGGTTGTCATACAATGTTGTGTATAAACGAAAATATTTAATGGAGGTAAAATAACGAACATTTATTTCTAACTTAATACCCATTAATATCAATATATGGGGTTGTTCCAGTTTCAGTTCCACCCGAACATCCTAATGTCTTGAATCAACTGTGCTGGACCACATAGAGGAGTTTCAATCCAGGTCCACTCAATCTCAACTATAATTCGGATTTGTGACATCCTGTAATTTCTTGGATGGACACATTATGGACAATCGTGATAATTTAAATTCCTAACAGCTCATAACAATGATTTAAAATATTACACAATGTTTCCAGCTTAATAAAATACAAATTTTGTTATTCATGGTAATATTGAAACAGTATATATATATATGGACATAAATTTATATACATTTATTAGAAATAGAATTTTAAACGGAAGTTTAAAATATAAGCTTGTATCTTATCCGAGAAGCCATAGAACCAAACTTCAGTATATATTACAAAATTTTATATAAATATATTTATAAAACTAAAAATTTAATTATATTAAATATATTTTAAAATAAATTGATTTAACTACAATTTAACAGCAATTTAGTCACTAACTTTTGAATCACTTCCTTCTTTGACGGGACAATAGATTTGATTTTTAAAAACATTGTTATAAAGCTTAATTATTAGATTGACTTGACTGATTTTAACAATGAAAACGACAAAGACATCAATGTCACTGTGGGGCAATGGTAATTAGTCTCCTTCCCACCATTAAGTGGATATATTCAAACTTGATTTCATTTAATTTCAACTGAATTGATTTAACTGAAATTAATTAAAGTAACAAAGAAACTAATTTTTTAATTGAATTGGATGAAATTTTTGCAAAACAATTTTAACTAATTTGATTATTAAATATCTATTTTATAAATTCAATTTTTATCTGAACCAAACTGAATTGTGTTAAACAATTTAAATATTTTATATTATATAATAATATAATAATCGACTCTGACATAAACTCTCATAATTAACTCAAGAAAGTATCAAAGTAATTTAATCATTTACAGATTGTCGAACTGTTGAAAAGGAAGTATCAACTCGTTATATTTCATCAGTGGTCCCGCGCTCTTTGATCATCGCTCACTTTACAATTACATCGGTGAACGCCACCCCACAATACTAGTTCAAATAAAAATAACTTACCAACGAACCCGCTCTTCTCCTCCACGACCCAACCAGGGGGTTGGTTATTATATATATATATATATATATATATTGGGAGTGGGGTGGCTGTCATATCGCGTAGTAGACAAGCTAAACTTGGCATTTTATAGAATTTCCCTATTTATTGATATTTTTTGGGTAAATTCTTTTTAATTGATATTTTTGTCGTATATTATAAAAAATTCAAGATGCATAATATGAAGAATTTTTTATGATATTTTGTCCTACCTTAAAATATTTTAGCAAATTTACTTAGTTGGTCTAATCTTTTGAACTAGTTAGAGATAAATGATTATTTGGCATTTATTTTCCTACGCGTACTTGGCAGAACATTGAAAAGTAAAAATAAAAATGGATTCCTTTGCCTTGATGTGTATGGTAGGCTAAACGCTGGACAGAAACAGAAAGTGCACTTTCATGGCACTTTCCGATAGTGTAGCGTGGGGAGGGTAGCAGAGTTTGGAGCCAATTCCGGGAAATGGCCTAATTGTCCCTCTTGAGGGAATGAATGGTAGGAGGAAGGTTCGGGTGATATTTGGATCAAAATCTTAGAGGCAGAGAATTGAGGTTGAGGGAATGAATGACAGTAAGAATGTTGTCCGACGATGGCGTCGTACGGATGTTGTTAGAGTGAGGAGAGTAGGTGACGCCGATGCATGGAAGGGAGGAGAGAGATAGAGAAGGTAGAGGGTGGAGAAGAAGCAACGAAACATGGTGATTGTGGTTCTTGAGCGTAGCCTATTCAGAGACTCCGTTATTTGGTTCACGAAAACATAAAAATGAATATAAATAAATTAAATAAATGAAAAATTATATAACTTAGCAGCTAGGCTTGTCAAATGCTTTTAACAACACCTATAGTTAATTCGGATAATAGACATTATTAATCAATTAATAAAATTAGATGACTTTGCTAGTAACATTTTTCAACGTGTTAGTAATATATTTTTAATATGCTGACATCTTATTTTCAAAGTGTTGGTAATCGTTGAGAAATTTCTTGTAGTCCTTGTTGCAGTTGTAATGCCAATAACCATTTCGAGAAGGTCTCACCACTGGAAAGGATGGCTAACATATCTTGGTACTTAGAGACAACAGATAGAACATTTAAATGATTATTTTAATTTTGTAATTATTTACATTTATATGTTATATATCAATGTTTCGTCAACTGTGAATATGGTGAGAGTTGCAAAGATGTACGACGATAGCTATGGCCGGAGTTGGTGAGTTGAACGGACAGTGGCCATGGGGGAGTTGGAGAGAGCGACGGTGTTGAGAGAGTCGTCGAGCGAAGTGTATGAGAATAAAGGAAAGTTTCTGAAATGAAGAGAAAAATTGAGGAAATTTTATTTTATAAGATTGATTTTTTGTTTGGGGCTGGTCACATTGTAATTTTTAGAAGATACTAATCTGATCTTAAATTTTTGTTCAGGTCACACCTGATAGCCCAATAAAATTGACTCACTTGTCAATTGTATTCGTTCACTTAAATAGAAATTTGCATTATAGAATCTACAAAAGAAGGTCAGATAATTTTTCAAGGAAGGAAAAAAAAAATCTGGAAAACACTATCCGCATATATAGAGGAAAGAAGGAAGCCTCCGTCATATGCAAATTGCTCTCAGCAGGCGAAAATCGTCAACGCCATCGACAATTCAGCTCATGTTATAAATTTTTCTTTTTTTAAAAGAACACCAAATGTAACGTGATATTTGGTGCACTTCGAATTTTCTACTGTGCAGTGGCCATGCTGTTTAAGAATTTAAAATGTTTTAAAACTAAGAAGTTAAACTTCTTTTTTAAAAACAAAATCTTTGCCCCCCTTATTTGGAAGGCACAATATTTCCTATTGTGTAGGAGCACAATAGGAAATTCGAATATTATTTGATGTTACTTATTGAGTAAACAAGGTATCCATATAGCATCTAGGTACATTCGACACCACATTAGGGTGAAGAACCTATATCTCCTTATGTATTTTGTGCTTGTATGTTATATGCAAAGGGTTGTCTCATAACAGCATGCTAATAGCAATTTTGTTTTTAGTACATAACCAAAAGCACTTTAGAATTTCCGGTTTAAATATGCCATAGTTAATTTAGT
Source organism: Erythrophleum ivorense (assembly GCA_026724425.1). NCBI lineage: Eukaryota > Viridiplantae > Streptophyta > Magnoliopsida > Fabales > Fabaceae > Erythrophleum > Erythrophleum ivorense. The sequence goes on from JAIUCV010000041.1 coordinate 2,106,171, forward strand.
AGGAGATTGCGATGTTACTGAATGCAAATTGTGTGAAACCAACAAATTAAATTTTAATAGGCACTTGTTTGTGAAATAATAAACAAGAGATGCTTTAAAATTGAAATACTAAATTTACTTTCTGCAAGCGTACCACATCCTAAAGACACACATACAAAGAACACAAAATAGTGATGCTAATTTTCCCTGTATCATGTATCAAAGCAAGAGTCGCCTTTTTCCCCCTATTTCCATGAAATTAATCAATGGCACACTAATTAAAACATGTGACTGCTAATCAATAATGCTAGTGTTGACATGTTCCTCGTTACCTTCATGATCAACACTTTTCATCTAAAATAAAATTTAGAGATAAACTTAAACGCTATAAAATAAGCTTAATGGAGAGGAAGATTCGAGTGGTGGAAAGGACATATATAGCTCTAGGGGCATTTTTAAGTTATCCATATACTACCTTTCAACTAATGATAATCCTCAATCACTATTCAAGTCAGGCTTATGGAAAATTGAAAATCCAATATGGAAAGTTTATATCTCACTTGTTTTAGGGGCTTAATGCTTTTTTGTTTTCTTCCAACTATTTCTAGCAACATCATTTCGTAGCTATAAATGCCATACATGTGTAAAACCCCTCTAACACTTCTTTTCCATATTTTTGAATTGCTAGTGTCTCTCCAGCACCTGGGAAGAGCTTTCAAGACCTAAAATTTGGGATGGCAATAAACGCCTTACACTAATATGTCATGGTATTGGTAGTGGTGGAAGATTCTAGTTCTACTCTTGTAGGGGAAGACATGACAGGCTTTGGTGGCATTTCCAGTGAATCTAGGCTTCCTTCTAACATGTCAATCACTCTATCTATCGTAGGTCTTTGAGTTGGAAATGTTTGAATACACCACAAACCCACAATGGTCATTCTCTTTGCAATATCATTTTCCATCATAGTGTTCACCCCATCATGTCCCAAATCATTGCCTTGCTCAAGTTTATCATAAATCCAATCCGGAAAATAAATCTCATTTTTGCAATTAGCTTCAGTATTCATGTTCTTTCGCCCTCCAACCATGTCTAACAGCATCATTCCATAGCTATAAACATCAGACTTATGTGAAACTCTTCCTACATTCCTATTCCAGACTTCTGGAGCAAGATATCCTATAGTCCCTCTAGCTTCTGAAATTGAAATGATACTTTCTTTCTTGGGACAGAGCTTAGCAAGCCCAAAATCTGATATCTTGGGACAAAAGTTTTCATCTAAAAGGATGTTATGTGGCTTTATATCAAAATGTAAAATTCGAGTATTGCATCCTCTGTGCAAGTATTCAAGGCCTCGAGCTGTACCAATTGCAATTTGGTGCAAATTTTCCCAGGTCAAGGATGGAGTAGTTTTATCTACCTTGTTAGAAATAAACTTTTCAAGGGATCCATTGGCCATAAATTCATAGATGAGAGCCTTTTTCCTCCCTTCCAAACAAAACCCAAGAAGGGTGACAACATTAACATGGGAAGTTTTACTGATGCTGCCAACCTCATTGATAAATTCTTCTCCATTCCCTTTGGATGGCTTCAATATCTTTACAGCTACAAGGCAGCCATTGAGTAGCTTTCCTTTATATACAGCACCATAACCACCTTGTCCCAATTTAACTTCGAAAGAATTGGTCATTTTCTTGACATCTGCAAATTTATATCTTGTGAGAGCGAGAGGTCCATGGTTTCTAATGAAGGCCTCCATGTTTTGGTCAACATCAGATGTCTTCCAGAATTCTATTTTCTGTCTCAATGATTTGATTGTACAGCAGAAAATAGTAATACATATTAGCAGTGTTCCAGTTGCTCCACTTGTAAAACCTATCACATACAATAGGTAAGTCATTGAGTAGGAGATATGAGAGATTCCTCAATTTCTACGATACAATATGTGGTCAGGATGCTTGAAAAAAAAAGTCTTCTAAAAAAATGAGAAAAAAAAAATTATGTGATCTTAGAATGAAAATTTTTGACGTTTGGCTATATTTAAATCTATATATGTGCTCATTCAGATGGTACTATTCAGTTTTATATTTATGCTTATTGCTTCGAGTGGGTGCTCCTCTGATATGTGCCTAATCTCTTTTTGGCCCAGATATATATAAAAGGAGAAGCTCAATTAAAACCACCCAGCTGAAGCAGCATCAACAAGAGGGTAGTATGAAAAATGGTAAGAGATATCAACTTATATGGAGGATTGAATTGAAAGATAACATACTACACAAAATTGTAAAGAAAAATATGAAACAAGAAGTTCAATCCATTACCTATCATAAGTTTCCTCTTCAAATTCTGTGAATTTTCTGCAACTATAAGCAAAGAGAAATTAGAGCATATATAGTTGTCTAAAGTGCTAAACTCAATCATGAAACTGTGACTTCGAGCATTTGTGTTGTTTCCTGGTAATACACGCTTCAAGAATTTTCAGCTAGAAGTCTACAGCATTTTCATTTAGTTAAAGATAAAAATTAGCAATTTTTTTTAAATGTTTGTCATTAGATTACTCAATAAGAATATAACAAATAGATTTTTTCTTTCCAACTAGTTGATTCTTTTAAAACATCCGTCCACTAGTGATAAGTGTATTAGAGAACTTGATAACAAACATCTAAAAACTAAACTTGAGTTTTCCCTCCTTGGATAATCTGCTGACACTGAAAAGTTGTTAGCCAACTTGAAGTTGGGTTTGCAAGCTTGCTTATGAATAGCCAAGCTTAATTAGTGTACTGTTCATGATATCAGCCAAGTTGAAGATAAGGCTTTCATAGTTTTCAAAGGCGGAATTGTGGATGTGGGGAGTTAGGAGTATTGAGTATTGATTCCTTTCAGTCCAATAGAGAAAAACAAGTTGACTTCAACAACGAGAAGAATGAAACCAGGTCGTAAACAATGGAACGTCTTTCTCATATACAGGATGGATGGATAGTTATATGGATGTCGCTTTTAAAGGCTGAGGGTTGTCAAAATTTCTTTTTGTGAGAAGTAATGGGGGATTACGGGGAAGACTCAACAAGAACTAGTTGAAAGACTTAATGGAGGAGTTATCGCATTTCCATCATCACCCCTCCCCCCCAAACCAAAACAAAAACCAAAACCACAGCCAAAACCAAGGAAAAAAAAATCACTAGAGGCACTTGTAATAAAAGATAACTATTTTTGAAGATGTCAACACTGAGCACCCACTTAATATTGGGATGTTGTCTAAAGTTTTCAAGTTTTAACTCAATCAGCACCTCTGTTTTGTTAAATGGGAAGGGCTCTTACTTCTATGATGTTTCCAATGGAAACAAGCAATTAGCATTATTGAGTGGGAATTTGGCAAAGTGCTTAGGAAGAAGATATGGGGTTCCATTGTTAAGTGCAAGGCTTATGGAAGCTGGCTAGAGATATATCAATGCTTTGGGATAGAGGTGACGTTGGTTTTCATCACCATTCATTTTAACAAAACAAAGACACACATGCATTATTCTTCCACAATTGAAACAAAGCAGGCGAAAAAAAGAGGCAGGTGGCATGTTGTTGATTATGAATACATACGTATTTGAAACGGGCACAAAATATCTGTACTAGCCTACAACAGGAGTCAACCAGCAAAGCACCATTCAGTCTCCCATTCCTAAGTTAAAAGTAAGGAAAAAGATAAAAGCTCTAATTTTTGTAACGGGGAAAATTATGTCATAATTTTACTTGAACTATATAATCATTCACATGTATTAGTATCACATTTTGGATTCTAAAATTTAGTTTTTAAACAAAAATATAGTAAAATCGAAACTCAAGAGTAAATTTACATGATTGATATACCCAATTTGTATGGATAAAGGTCTTGATTTTCTATAAAGGAAAAAAAAATTTTCTTGGCCAACTATATAAAGGAAAAATTGGGTATCTTCAGTGGTGAACTTGTGATACATAATTTCACGCCAATTACATTGTTTATAATTATAATAACATTCCTGATTTGAGACGGTGAAAAAGATTGCATAAAGAGATAAATACCAGGAAGCGTAGATCCTTTGTAGCAGCTCTGGGCAGCAATACTACCATCTTTGCAAAAGCACATCATCTGCTTGGTGGTCTGATTGTAGCCACAACGCCCTTCAGAATCCTCACACGCAACGCAATCTCTCGCTTTCCCCGGTTGGAAATCACTAATAAAGGCACAAGAACGAATCAAGAACAGCAGCTTCAGCTCTTAACACTTGGAAGGACTAGTTAGCCTGAAAGAAACTCTTTTACTACTCACTAAAAATAGAATATACATAACTCACACTAAGACACCCCACCAACACCTCACACTGTCACTCACGATTGGTTACTCACACACTAGTGCCTTTGATCACTTTTCTGCTACGCACTCTTGCTGCATGCATTCGGACCTATTTATAGGTGAGTGAAGTCGACCAGATTATCTATAAAAGTTTGTTTGTTTCCTTTATGTGTTTGTTTGTTTTTCAGATGATCTAAATAGTCTGCTCAAAATAACTCATTTTTTCTCTGCCAATCCGAACTGGCCACTGGGTGTCCCAACGTTGTTATAGTTATATAATTACCGTTTTACAGTTCAAAGTCTAGATGAATAATAAATCTAACCTGGTGTTACGGGTAGCACAAAAGGTTATGGTATAATCTGCGGAGGCACATGAAAATGTGCTCGTCGCATCATCATACGGGTAGCTATAAGCACTTGGGCAAGCGCTTTTGAATATCTTAGAGTAGGAGGATGGCTTGCAAGTTTCTGGCGTGTTTTGCGCACCAGTGCAGCAGTACTCGGCCAAGTTAAATGCCAAGCAGGCGCTCTTGCATGCCACCACTTCTTTAGCATCCAAGCTCGCAACCTTGAGCTCTGAAGGACACGTGCCGTTCAGATCCATAACGCAACCCGCGCTGGAGCAGTTGCCACGGGAACCCCCTTGAGGGACGACGAGCATAGGGACGTTGTAACCGTCTACCAAGCTGATATCGTAGAAATCAAGGCCGCTATTACTCGCCAAACTGAGTTCTACAAACGTGACAGGTAGTGCGGCTCCACTGCCGTCGCATTCTACCTTGCCGGAGCCGCAATCACCTGTGAAGCAGGAGAAATTGCCGGTGGAGTCTCGGGAGCAGAGAGTTCGACCCCAGATGCGACCACTCCAAGGGGTAGGTGCAGAGATTGTCATAGACTCATCCGTTTGCAACCTGAAGCCGGTGGTTGCAAGACTCGGAACTCCGCTCGACAAAATGCCTGGCCACACCGTGTACTCGCATTTGTTAGCTATTGTGAATGTAGTTGAAATTACTCCTGCAAATAGTATCCCGCAAATACATTAGACCCGGTAATTGTAGAATTGGGGCAGTACAACTAAAATTACCGATTTCATTTTTGTTCATGATGCTTCACTGTAATTTCAATTTTGATTACCTAATGCTGATATATGAAGTGTTAATATAAATGAAAACAATAGTGCTAGGCGGTCCATTCTGAAATCTCCTGAATTGAGGAGACGAAAGGCGGTGAGAAATAAAGAATGAAGAAGAAGAAGAAGCATCATGAAGAAAGAAGAAAGGCTGCTCTAAGGTCGAACTGGCTGCTGACTATTGAACGCGTATTCGAGACGGCCAAAAAACGGCCCTACTTCGAAGACTCAATCAGGAAATTAGCACCAACCCGGATTCTCTAGTCAATTAGACGTAAATGATCCTCTCCAATGTTTTTCTCTCCTTTTCCTTTCATAAAATCTCAATCACTCAAATTAAAATCTTAATAATTCAATTTTTTTTTAAAGTTAAAACTTTATTTTTTTCAAAATTCACAGTTAAGTATTTTTTTTAATTTTATATTATGTATCTTATAAAAAAATATTTTTAAAATTTAAAATAAAAAATAAATAGATCTAAACCGTCCAAATTAATTTGGACGATCCAAATCATCCACTGCAGAGACCACTGCAATGGATCTGGATCCCAATTAGACGGTTTAAATTTTATAATTTTTTTTATAAAATATTAATTTTTTTTATTTGTCAATTACAAAATTGTTTTTATTTTATTTTTTTTATCTTATAAAAAAAATTTTAAAAATTAAAAAATTTTATGTAAAATCTAAATCATCTAAATCTAGAGATGCACACAGGATCGTGCGTAAATTAGCACCACTCACTTTCCTACTTCTATGTTCAAAATTTAAAATATCAGAAACGTTAAAATTACAGCACAATTTTATTTAAACTACTTTATCGTTTTTAGCATTTATATATAGAAAATAAAATGATGCATTACGTATCAGTCGGTATCAATCATCCAGTTGTAACCAAACTATGTGAGAATAAACAGTAATAATTTACCTTTTATTCAATGCAAATGCAAATGCAAATGGCAGATTTCATTCATGAATGCAACAAATAATGATTTAAATGAAAGAGCATAGATACGAGAGTTCAAACCCTCCCTAAACTTGCCCCAAATCCAACATGGAAAACCAACCACTAAATTGTTCATGGTTAGGAAGAAGGAGATGATAGTGTGATGATGGAAATAAGGAACAAGATATGGGCTTTCACTGTTAGCTCCAAGGTTGATGATTGCTGGCTATACATATATCATAGCTTTGGGTTAGAGGTGAATAGGGGATAATGATACACGTCCCCCGCTTAGCGGGTTTCCCCTCACCATTCATTTTGAGGAAGAAAATGCGCATGTAAAACCCTCCAACACTTCTTCGAAAGGTCGCCGTTGATTGGAAATGCGCAGCAGAATGCGACCACAAAATGTTCTCTCCTTGGAAGATTCGCCGACGAAAACACCATTCACCTTCATATACTCCTTCCATTTTGTATATAAAAAATAAATAATTGATTTATGAGTATTAAAAAATTAATTAAAAATAATTATTTTTTAATTTTATCTTAAATAAAAGTTATTTTTTAAAAATATCCCTAAGAGCAATTAATTTTTTTAATGGAGTAATTTGAGACTGATTTTGAGAATATTCAGCACTTCTTGACGTATGTTGAACGCAGAGGGCGGTGTCAATGCTAATGGCAATTTTTTTTAACTCCTTTGGGAGGCTCAAATTATAGTTTTTATTTGGATAAATTGTTTAATTAAAAGATACACTACATAATTACATCTGTTTTAATTAAATTTTTTTTATGATTATCACTTATATAATATAATAAATATTAAATATATATTTAATCAATATAAAATAGTCCTTTTATTTTTAATAAATTAAGTCTATAATTTCAATGCAAAATAAATAATATTGAAAGTAAAAGTTTAAGATATATATTTTATAATAAAATATTAATGTTATCTTTAAAGATAATTCAACGTTTTTTTAATTTTAAGTGAAATTTATATATATCTTTATAATAAAGAAAGTGTTGTGTAAATGAAATAGTAATTTTTCTTTTTTAACATTTTACACGTTACAAGGCGCCGCTTAAATATGTCACTGTGGAAGCTGAGATGGGGTTCCATTGCTAAATGCAAGGTTTATGGAAGCTGGCTAAAGATATATCAATGCTTTGGGTTAGGGTGATATTGGTTCTTATCATCTTTCATTTTAACGAAACAAAGACGCAAATGCATTATTCTTCTACAATTGAAACACAGTAGGCGAAAGAAAAAGGAAGGTGGCATGGTGTTGACTATGAATACGTATTTGAAACAGCTACAAAATATCTGTACGAGTCAACCAGGAAAGCCCATTCAGTTTCCTACTCCAAAGTTAAAAATAAAGAAAAAGAAAAATTTAATATTTAGACTAAATCATCATTAACATGTATTAATATCACATTTTAGATTCTAAAATTTAGGTTTTAAATAAAATTATATTAAAACTGAAATTACAAGTAAATTTATAAAACTGACATAAATATGGATTCCTTGCAATATTACCTGGATCCACTTAAGATCAGAGAGAGGGGGAGGGACTCACCTCTGTGGGGCCCAAAAGGCATGGATGAATTAGCTAGACAAGGGGCTACATTATCTTCATCATCATACACTACATTAACCTGTAGAGGATTTTGTAGTATAAATGTTTGAATAAAATGAATTTAGAACAATAAAATATTGTGACAATTATTTTAAAATTTTAAAATGTACTATGTAACTAACAACACTCCTCATGGTATGAATCCACTACCTCATGTAACAATGACATTTGGGTGTGCATAACAAGACTTTGGGACAGAAGTGCGGACATGACGCAATCTGTTGGTGATTGTACTTCTTCTGTGGTAAGATCAATTTGGGCGTTTGATATCTCTACGTTCAATTCTATAAATTTAATTAAAAAGCAAATTTTGTGAGTGAGTATAAAGCATCAACTCGATATCACAATCATCTTCCGAGCTAGTATAACTTCCTGTACACAACTAGATATAATGTTTTTGTAAGCCTTTAAATAACTTGAACCATTATTTGGTTTGAGAAAAATTCTTAATTTCTCGTAAATCAAGTCTTTCAACCTCTCTAAAGTAATTTTCCCATCAATCTTCATCTCTTTGGGTTTGTCACACTCAAACATGACACTCTGATTGCCATTATAAATATGTCCCTTTGTGTGTCTAAATAAAGGTAGAATGTTCCCTATCCATTTGGATTCCTACAAGAGGGGTCGCATATAGAAACATGCAAAAATCATTGCCTGCTATAAATTAGTCTACGATCTCTAAAGTTATCATTATTTGACCTAACATTGAATATTAAAATATTTTACAAGAATTATTTATATATCAAAGATTTCAAAATTCCTACAATTTATGCATAAATCGAAGAATACAATCGCATTATAAACGTCAATGCAAAAATATAACTTCAAAATCAACAACCTAAAATGAATGTATACCTAACAAATTATCTACAAGCAATTAAGTAATTATATTTATTAGAAATAATGTTTCGAACATTACTATGTTAAAAATAAATGTTAAATTAGAAACTTATCTAATTTGATTATTTCTTCAAAATTTATTTGAAATAATGCTTCAGATTATTAGTATTTTTTAATTATTAAAAAATTTTAATTTAAGTTCATTAAATATATTCTTTAATGATTAATTAAGATATTAGTATTCACGTTAGTATGCTTTATATATTAAAAATTATTTTAAATTATCTCACAATGATTTATAGTAATTCATTCATTTCCATGACAAGTAATTATTATTTCACACTTTTGTCGCTGCCTAATTATTCCTATTGCATTTGACATTGATGTATTGCTCTCTTCCTTCGTGGAAATTCAAAATCTGAGATCTTCGGGTGATACTTTTCATCCAAAAGGATGTTTTGCGGTTTTATATTACATTTCTCCATTTACCTCAATAAATACTGTAGATTATGGTTTAAGAAGTTCACTTATTAATGATTTGAGACAATTTTTTAAAGATGAATGTTGTTCGGTTGGTTTTCAGCAAACCAATAGACTTATGAAAGGTTTAATCGTATCGACAACTTTTGCAAAGATGATATTCACTAGCTGTATGTTGATGCCTAAGAGATGTTTGATGCTTTTTGCTTCCTCTTCTCCGCTAAGGAGATGATAATAAAGCAGTTAAATAGTTAGACATGATATGTCACTTTGAATTTGGTCAAAGACTATAATTTTTAGTGCTTGGTAGAAGCAAAATGATTGTAAAAATTCAGTTTTTAGGAAGCGTAGTTGCTAGTAAATATCAAATACCTAAATTCATTAACAGCGTCACCAAAACCTGTAATGAAATATCGAAAACCTTTAACAAAGTTTAAATATTTTTTTGTGGGCCTGCATTTTGATATTGTCTGAATGCACCGGAAACCCGCTTTAGTCACTCTCTTTACAATTTCTCTACCGTGGATGATACCCATCAAATCCCAGATCACTACTCATATTATATATAACTATAAACATTGCATTGATGCAAAACCCCTTCAAAATTTCTATTCCGCACATCTGGTGCCACATCGCTAGCATCTAAGGCAGAGCTACCAAGGTCCAAAATCTGGAATGATGACAATAAACGCACTGCACTAATGTGTAATGGCAGTGGAAAATTCCCCTTTTGTTCCTCGTCGGGGAAGACATGACAGGCTTTCGTGGCATTTCCAGTGAATCTAGGCTTCCTTCAAAAATTTCAACTACTCTACCCATTGCAGGTCTTTGAGTTGGAAACGTTTGAATGCACCACAAACCCACCTAGGTCATTCTCTTTGCAATATCATATTCCTCTGCGGTGATCATCCCATCAGTTCCCAGACTGCTGTCCTGCTCAAGTATAATATATATCCAATTTGGAAAATATGTCTCAGATGTGCAATTACCTTTGGCATTCATGTCTTTTTGCTGTCCAACCATGTCTAGCAGCAACATCCCATAGCTATAAACATCTGATTTATGTGAAACTGTTAAAAAATTTCTATTCCAAACTTCTGGGGCTAGATAACCTATAGTTCTTCTAGCATCCGAAATTGAAATTATGCTTTTCTGATTGGGACAAAACTTTTCAAGCCCAAAATCCGAGATTTTGGGGAAAAAGTTTTCATCTAAAAGGATGTTATATAGCCTTATGTCAAAAGGTAGAATCCAAGTGTTGCATCCCTTATGCAAGTACGCAAGCCCTCGAGCTATTCCAATTGCAATTTGGTACAAATTTTCCAACTCAAAGATGGTCTAATTTCATCTTCCTTGTTGTAAATGAAGTTGTCGTGGGATCCAATGGACATGAATTCATAGATTTGAGGCTTTTTTCTTCCTTCCAAACAGAATCCAAGAAGGGTGACAACATTAACATGGGAAGTTCTACTGATGCTAGCTACCTCGTTCATAAAGTCTTGGCCATCCCCTTGGGATGCAGTCAATATCTTCACAGCCACAGGGCAGCCACTGGGTAGCTCTCCTTTACATATAGAACCATAACCACCTTGTCCCAGTTTAACTTCAAATCATCAAAGAACTTATACGTTGAGAGGGCCAGAGGTCCATGATTTCTTATAAGGGCTTTGATTTCTTTATCAGCCATCGTTGTCTTCCAAAATTTGCATCTGCAACAGCAAACTAAAAGTACTACAGCTGCTCCACCCATGATGACACCTAGCATATATAGTAGGTAATCATTGGCTAAGGAATATCACACATCCTTCAATTTTCATATTACAATATGCGCTCATGATAAGAAAAAAGGTTCAAACTAAATGAGAGAATGACTATTACAATCTGGCTTTGTTTAAATGTGCAAATAAGCCAATTTATATGGCTCTACAGTCTGTTGGTCATTTATTTACGCTTACTGTCTTCCCTTCAATACTTTATTTTTGGTTCGGATAGATAGAAAACAATAATCTAATGAAAAACACCCAGCCAAAGCAGCACCAGCAACAGGGAAGTATGAAATACGGTAAGAGATAGCAATTAATATAGGTTATTGAATTGAAATGTAATAAATACTGCACAAAATTGTGAACAAAATTATGTAGAAGTAAACTCGATCTATTACCTATTATTACTTTGTTCCTCATACAAGGCCCTGAATTTCCTGCAACAATGATCAAAGAGGAGTTATAAAACATTGATAATGCTATATAGTTGGAGGTTTTCTTTCTGTAGTACTGAAGTCAATGATGCACCTTTGTGACTGGAAGCTTCTTGGGTTGTTTCCCAATAATAATTTTCAACTTCAACCAGTGTTCATAATGCTATGTGGTTACATGTTCAAAAAATGTCATACTTCTCGGATTGAGGGGTGCCAATTTATAAGTTCTGTTAGGGATTTATTCTTCGCTGGAACCAGAAAAGCATCCTTTCATAGAAATTTTTCTTTTTGGGGGGGGGGTGTGCGGATTGCACAGTACTGGGCTGCCACTTGTAATAAGAATTTGTTTTTTAAGTGTTTGTGTTTAATGTTTGTGTATGTATTTAGAATATTGAAATTCATGTTTTTAAATAAATATATTCATATGTGAGATTTAGTTCATGGTTTATGTTCCTAGATACCTGACGGTAATCTTATGTACGATATATACTTAGGAGATAAAATTTGAAAAAGAGCAGCGAGGCAAGTAAATGATAGAGAGACTCCAAAAGTAATTATTCGAAAAAGTCTGCCCTGTATGATAATATTCCAGCATTAGAGCTGAGAACCTTGACAAGGTATGACAACACAACAAAATTTCGGTGAATTTTACGGTGCACATTTAGAAATTAAGTGAACAAATTTGAATTGTGCTAGTAACTTTTCGCTAATGTGCTGGTAACTTGCCACTGATGGTAATAATGTGTATTTACTAGTATTTTGAGAGTGCAATTAGTAATGACTTTTCATCATACAGATAACTTGCACTTCAAAGTACTAATAACAACACAAGGTGCAAATAATTAGCAAATTAGACATTATTATCACACTTCAAGAGCTATTACTAGTACAATGAGATGTCATTACAAATTATATCAGTGTACTTAATTTTTTTAATGTGCACTAAAGAACGCACTTAAAATTTAAATTGTTTAGATGTAATTTAAAATATGGTACATGACAAATATTCAACACAAACATGACTTATTTTAAATCTGTCCAAATTATAGACTAGAATTTGCTAACCATTCAATTCCCTTTGTCAAAGAAACCATGATTTATCTAACTTATCAGAGGAGATTTAAGGAATTAGTTTCCTCAAAGGAAACCTAACATCCCGTCTAACCAGATTAGGATGTTACGCAGCAGAGGAATCTAAACACATCCATACTTGCATTGTAACGGTGATGACATGGCTCCATAATGATTTGGTGGGACAAGTGCCAGCATAAATTTGATTAGGACAGAAGCATCTAAACTTATCTATACTTTAGTACATGACCGAAAGCACTTCACACTTCATAATTTCCTGCTTAAATATACTACAGTTAATTTAGTAGGAGATTGTAATGTTACTACGTGCAAGTGTGATACCAACAAATTAAATTTTAATAAGCATTTGTTTGTGAAATAATAAACAAGAGATACTTTAGAATTGAAATACTAAATTTACCTTCTGTAAAAGTGCCACATCCTAAAGACATGCATACAAAGAGCACAAAATAGTGATGCTAATTTTCCCTATATCATGTATCAAAGCAAAAGTCCCTGTTTTTCCCCCTATCTCTATGAAATTAATCAGTGGCACACTAATTAAAACATCTGAGTGCTAATCAATAATGCTAGTGTTGACATGTTCCTACTCACATTATGATCTACATTTTTTGTCTAAAATAAAATTTAGAGATAAACCCTATAGAATGGGCTTAGTCGAGGAAGATTTAGGTGGTGAAGAACATATATAGCTTTGGGGGCATTTAGAAGGACTCCATATACTACCTTTCAACAAATAATAATCCTCAATCACTATTCAACTCAAACTTATGGAAAATTGAAAAATGGAAAGTATATCTCACTTGTTTTAGGGGCTTAATGCTTTTTTGTTTTCTTCCAACCATTTTTAATAGCATCATTTCATAGCTATAAATGCCATATATCTGTAAAATCCTTCAACACTTATTTTCCACATTTCTGAATTGCTAGTGTCTCTCCAGCATTTGGGAAGAGCTTTCAAGATCCAAAATATGGGATGGCAATAAACACACTACACTAATATGTCATGGTATTGGTAGTGGTGGAAGATTCTAGTTCTAATCTTGTAGGGGAAGACATGATAGGCTTTGGTGGCATTTCCAGTGAATCTAAGCTTTCTTTTAACATGTCAATCACTCTACTTATCGTAGGTCTTTGAGTTGGAAATGTTTGAGTGCACCACAAGCCCACAATGGTCATTCTCTTTACAATATCGCTTTCCTCCATGGTGTTCACCCCATGATGTCCCAAATCACTACCTTGCTCAAGTTTATCGTAAATCCAATCTGGAAAATAAATCTCAGTTGTGCAATTAGCTTCAATATTCATGTTCTTTCGCCCTCCAACTATATCTAACAACATCATTCCATAACTGTAAACATCAGACTTATGTGAAACTCCACCAACGTTTCTATTCCAAACTTTTGGGGCAACATATCCTATAGTCCCTCTGGCGTCTGAAATTGAAATGATGCTTTCTTTCTTAGGACAAAGCTTAGCAAGCCCAAAATCTGAGATCTTGGGACAAAAGTTTTCATCTAAGAGGATGTTATGTGGCTTTATGTCAAAATGTAGAATTCGAGTGTTGCATCCTCTATGTAAGTATTCGAGTCCTCGAGCTATCCCGATTGCAATTTGGTTCAAATTTTCCCAAGTCAAGCATGGACTAGTTTTATTTGCCTTATTAGAAATAAATTTTTCAAGGGACCCATTAGCCATAAACTCATAGATGAGAGCCTTTTTCCTCCCTTCTAAACAAAATCCAAGAAGGGTGACAACATTAACATGGGAAGTTCTACTGATGCTGGCAACCTCATTGATAAATTCTTCTCCATTCCCTTTGGATGGCTTCAATATCTTTACAGCTACAAGATAGCCATTGAGTAGCTTTCCTTTGTATACAGCACCATAACCACCTTGTCCCAATTTAACTTCAAAAAAATTGGTCATTTTCTTGACATTTGCAAATTTATATCTTGTGAGAGCTAAAGGTCCATGGTTTCTAATGAAAGCCTCCATATTTTGGTCAACCTTAAATGTCTTCCAGTCTTCTATTTTTTGTCTCAATGATTTGATTTTACAACAGAAAATAGTAATACATATTAGCAATGCTCCAGTTGCTCCAATCGTAAAACCTATCACATGTAGTAGGTAAATTATTAAGTAGGAAATACGATAGATTTCTCAATTTCTACAATACAATATGTGGTCAGGATGCTTGAAAACTACGTCTAATAAAATAAATGAGGAAACAAGTATGATCTTATAATAAAAGATTTTGACATCTGACTATATTTAAATCTATATAGCTGCTAATTCAAATGGTGCTATTTTGTTGTATATTTAAGCTTACTCCTTCAATTGGGTGCATTTTAGACCTAATCACAACTGGAAAGCTAATCTAACTCAATAAAATCGGCCCAAATAAAAATAGATTTGAGTCTTAAAAAATAGTTAAAAAATATAGACCGATTTTCAAAAAGTCCTAATATAAAATAGGCTAAACTCAAGCTATCCAAATAATTTTTTAAATTATTTTAAACTAACATTTTAAAATTCTATTTGGATATCTCTTAACTTTCTTTCCTTCCTTCCACTCTATCCTTTCTTCATGAATGGAATTCAAGAATTAATTATTAATACAATTTGAAGGAAGAACACAATTTTCAATATTAATATTATTATAATTAGAACTTGAATACTAAGTTATGCATAGCAAAGGTGAAAATAATAAAATCACATATTAAAGAAAAAAAATTAAATAAAAATCAATTGTATCCATAAATGGTGGATAATTATTATATTCTGTTGGCACAAAAAAAAAAAGAATATAGATAGTACGTATTATATTATTGATTGATAAGTGAGTTTGATAAATATAAATGTGGGTAATGTTCATAGTTAAATCTTGTTTAAAAATATTAAATGTTGTTTTACAAACTGGTTTAATCTTTTCATTTTTGAATTTTTAGAATATGTATTTTTCTTCAATGTCTTTAAAGAAAAAAGAATGACTAACTATTAAAGGAGGCAGTTGAAAAGAAAAATAATATCAAAAGAGGAAACAAGCTAAATGGGTTTGTTTGGATTTTTTTGGAGCCGTGTTTGACACAGAAAATAGTAAAAAATAAAAACTGGCCCAGGCCCAAGTTCAAACCTAGTTTTATTATTATTTTTAAAACAAAATTGGCCCTTTTTTTAATAAACCCGATCCATGATAATTACCTTTTTTTTTATTTGGGCACTGATAGAAATAAAAGAGAACAATCATAAGAATCACACTGATTGAAGAAGATACAGCACCTGGGTTCCAAGCAGAATGGTAATGAGTTTCAATTAATATAATCGTCAAAGAAACTATTATGATGCAACACAAGGTAAGTTAAAAAGAAAACTAAAAGCAGATCTATTACCTACAACGACTTTTTTTATTTTTCGATGTCCTGCAACAATACACAGAGAAAGCAAAGGGGGGTTAGAGACTCATTAGAAACTGGATATGAAGAAAGAACAAAATGAAGGATGCAGATATCAAATTTTTTTCCATTTTAGCCATGGGGAAATTAAGACGTGCGGATATCTCATGCATTGCCATCACCACAACTTTTTGAGATGAGGTTTATGCTTTCAGAAGCAACGGAATTTATATTTTTCAAATCCACAGCGTCCACCATTTTTTTCACAGTACTTGCAATTTCAGGTGCAATCCTTTTCAAAATAAAACCCATTTTTAAAATTTCAGTGTAATTCATTCGCAATAAGTTAGCGAAATTATCAATAAGATGAAGAGGAAAGTCTAAGCGACAAGATATAGATTGGCTCTTTAATCAACAAAAAGCGGGGTAAATCCCAACTTAACATATTTTTTTTCCTGAACTTATTATTATTAGCATCCTTGTGCCCTTGTTGAGGTTTTCTTCTTTCTATTATGGTGGGAAGGGCCAACAAGGCAAAAGTTAAATCTCCTTATTGTGAATTAGGTTCATTATCTTGCAATAGAAGTATGGAGACTCCATCTGTTATAGTTCTAATTAGATTATACGGAACACAAATATTAGGAGTGAAGCTACCATCATGCTCAGTAATGGTGACATCACAATGATACTGCAGGGTGGCACATAAACTGCCCTCCTCAGAAATCAATTTAGCGAGAAGTTGCCTAGGGAGAGGGTTTAAGAAGTATAAGAAAGGAAGAAATAGAGTGTAAGATAAGGAAGACGTGTTGGACCCAAAACAAGGAAATAGAAGACATGCAAGTCAATGCAACTATTGTGTTGACATGTAAAATCTCCAAAATACCCTCAAGATGAAGTGGTTCCCAAACCAATAATTGTCCTCATTCTATAATGTTGGCTGGGTCAGTGATTTTTTTCACTTCTGATAAACGCCTTTATACTATTTTACTAATTATAACACTAATCTTATAAATGGTTCAATCAAGCAATTACCTAGCTCCCACAAACACGGCAAATAAAACTTCAATTTTGAGCTGAGCTAGAATCCAAGTTGATTGATACATTTTTATCATGGCTCTAAACACCTAACTCTTAATTGCAGACCCTAAACGAAAGTAATAAGAAGGGAAGATAAAAACAAAAGGGTGGATTAGTATGTTTACCAAATAAAGTTATTCATAATTTATGCACAACAGTGAAAAGGCTTATATCGTGGCAAATGCTATCTAATAATAAATATTCAAATAAGTATGAATGGCGAACCAAAAATGATTAAACATATATTATTAAGAAAAAAAAACAAAAAGAGAAGGGAATTTAAGAAACGAAAAGTCAAATCAATCCATAAGAAGTAGCTGATTGTGGGCGACGTTCCTTGACTCGTTCAAAGGTAGACACGACATCTTTTCAAATGAAAGCACAAGCCAATACTTGGCGGCCGTCTGGAAGAACAATAGAAGACTAGGAAAATTACCAGTCTATATGTTCATTGCTAAGGTCAAGAAACTAAATTGCCATAAAATTTTGCTATGCAATAAACATATGACCTACTATTAATGTCCCAAAACTTCACAGCAAGACTGGGTAACACTAAATTATAGGATTTTGAGAAGAAATGGAGGATTACCGGGAGGCCTCAACAAGAACTAGGGTGTTGAAATACTCAATGGAGTTATCACATTCCATCGTGCCAAAAATGAAAAATCACAAGAGACACTTGTAAGAAAATGGGTTCCATCTGTGATCCGCCTGTCTAATTAGCAGTAAAGTATTAGAGTTTTAACCCAGCCAACCCCTCTCTTTTGTTGAATGGGAAGGCCTCTCACTGCTATGAAGGTTGTAATGGAAACAAGCAATTAGGCGCTTCCCCTTCATCCTATTGAAGACAATCAAATTGCATCAATCTTTTCTTTTTTTTCCCTTCTAAAAAAACCCATCTCTAAACTAACATGCAATAATCAAGCCATCATTATGAGCAAGTGCAGTATAGCAAAGTAGAAATTTGGGAAGTAATGAAGGAAAATGCGCATACTGGAAGAATCAGAACAGTCACGAGCATGAGGTCCATCCAGGCAATAACAGGTGAACTGAGAGTTATCATTTGACCCACATGTTCCATTAGATTCCACGCATTTTCCACAAGGCCCATCTACTGTATAATACACCTCAAACCCATCATACAAAGCTCTAAGGGCTTCGCTACCATCTTGAGGATCCAGAAAAGTATCTTTCGAAACCGGCACTTGAATACGTTTACTACAGTTGTCAAGTTCGGGCAGGTGCTGCGACGAACCATCGCTTTCATCCGTGTAGAAAACAAAGTTATTAGAATTGGAATCAGGCGCAGGCTGGCATTTAAATTTGTTTCCGTCAGATGAAATGTTTTGGGGGCAGCCGTAGAATAGAGTCACGTTCTTGACAGTTGGCTCATAACGGAAGAGATTGAAGGGGGTACTCAAGGACGTGTTTGTCATGTTGGATTTACAATTATCATAGACGAGGTCTGTTCGCACCATTGACATGGTATAAGTGGGTGGGTGAATCCATGTAACATTGAAAGTCTGTGAGCCGATCCGAGTGGAAGGGAATTTCAATTCATCTTCTTTAGAGTGGGATTTTGGACAAGTGGCAAGGAAGAAGCAGATGGTGAGGACGAATGTAAGGAACCAGATATGGGCTTCCATTGTAAACTCCAAGGTTTATGGTTGCTGGCCTGGCTTCAGAATTTATCATAGCTTTGGGTCAAGGGAGACGTTGATCAAGTACAGGAGAGCAAAATGATAGACACGACTCCCATTACCATTCACAGAAAAGATAATAACTAGCTGTTGACCATTAAATCCGTATTCGAAACGGCCACAAAATGGCCCCACTCACAAGACTCAATCGAGAAAGCACCACTCAGTTACCTATTTCTATTTTCAAAATATTAAATTAATTATCAGAAATGTTAAAATTATGGTACAATTTTATTTAAACTTCTTCGAGATTTTGACTCAAAAATATTGAAGTAAATTTTAAATTTGTACCATGCATAATCCAAAATTTTATTTTTCAAGATACAATACATAATTTTTTTAAAAAATATAAGGGATCACAGTTGTTATAAAACCGTGACATCTTTTTTTTTAAAAGAAAATAATAAGTAAATGGGTCATGGTTGTTAAGTAAAATTTTTTTTTAATTTTGATTTATTTTATTTTATATAATAAATACAATTTTTAAAATTTAAAATTTTAAAATTTTACTTATTATTTTCAGATGTATTAATATAAATATTATATAAATAAACACATTAAAAAATTAATATGAATATCAATCATAATAATTTAAGTATAATAAAAATTGAAAATATTATAAAAAATAATAAATAAGTAGTTTAAAAAAATTAAATGTCAATTCGAACCTTTTTATATTCTTGATGAAATGTATTCCAGCGACATTGTGCTTGAACATTCAAAGGAAAGGAAAAAGGTTGCATTTGGAGTGTGTAATCTAGAATTCTTTGAAATTTAAACTACAAAAAATTAAAGAATTGGTATTAGATGAAACAGACCAATCTGTAAGGGTAGTACCATAAAAATGTTTGTAGAGGAGAACCTCCATTTGAGAGTCTTACAGAATTAATAGTCAGAGTTTTCAAAAAGAATATTTAAACTAAGGAGGTTTCAGCATAAGCCGCAAGTCTAATGATAAATTTGACAAAATTGAAGGCCAAATTATTACCGATGAAAGAAAAGCCCTTGCAAGGAAAAACACACACAGAAAAGAAGCATGTAATAACCTAGCAATTTGGAAATTTGAAATAAAAGGAGATATTAAAAAAAATAAAGAAATAAGAAAATAAATGCAGAAATAAACAATAATTGAATTAAGAGAATTGTAATAACTCAATCAAATGAGATTTTGAAATAATAAGAATTTATTTAACATCAGTAATAATAATTTAAACAAATAATAAATTGAACTTAAAAACGTTAAGAAGATTAATTAAACAATTCACAACAACCTAAAAAAATTTGAGAGGGATTTGTCAAACAAAATAATTAGTATAAAAAAAATTTAACTGAGTTCAAATTTAATATTTTTTGAATATTTTTTTAATTTTATTTTTTTTAAAGCCTATTTCCTTTATATTTTTTCACTTTTTCAATATATATATATATATATATATATATATATATATCTTTCGGATTCTTAGGTGCTGCCACATGACTCTTATCATTTTTTGTTTCACAATAATCACACACCGTAAACACTATTCCATTAACACTGTAAACACTACTTCTTCATATTTTAACTAAAATATGAAGAAAAACAAGTAATAAAAATTGTAACTAGTTAAAATATGAAGAAAAAAAAAGTAATAAAAATTGTAACTAAAATAAAATTTGCAACTTTTTTTTCTTTCATATTTTAGTTACAATTTTTATTACTTTAATATTAAGTTCAATATTACTTAACAAGCATACTTAATTACTCATTCAATTTTTTATTACATTTTTTAAATTTATTACTAATTATCAAATTTTTAAAAAAATTAAAATTAATTTCTTCTAATAGTATGTTATTTTTCTTCAAATATTTTACCAAATTTAAAAGAATTGTTATTTAATTTTTCTTAAACAATACTCTTTCATTGTTCTAAAATAATTTTATTTTTTAATTTTCTTATCAAGTTTTAATTATTTTACATTTAATTTTTTTTAACTAATTATCTATTATTTTTTATAATATCTTCAATTTTTTTATTATATTTAAATCATTATGATTGATATTCATATTAATTTTTTAATGTGTCTATTTATACAATATTTATATTAATACATCTAAAAATAATAATAACTAAAATTTTTAATTTTTAAATTTTAAAAATTATATTTATTATATAAAAATCAAATAAATCAAAATTAAAAGTAAATTTTAAATTAAAAAAGGGGTCATGATTGTTAAGCAACTGTGACTCATTTACTTTTCTTTTTTTTTTTTTTAAAAAAAGGGAATCACAGTTCTATAGTAACCATGACCTCTTATATTTAAAAAAATTATATATTGTATTCTAAAAAAATAAGATTTATAATTATGCATGAGACAAATTTAAAATTTACTTTAATATTTTTGAGTCAAAATCCCAAGCTTCTTCGTCATCTACGTGAACCGGTACCACATTTCCAATTGCCAATTTCAGCATTTATAGAAAATAAAATTGATATATCAGGTATCAGAAGATATCAATGATACATGCACATGCATGTTTAAAATTAAAAATGTCTTAACTTCATTTAATATCAATTATATCAGTAAATTGAGTTTTTAAAGAGTGTTTCAAATAAATATCCGAGAAATAGACTGCTTGAATGTCAAAATTTTCCGCCTGTGTATAAGAATTTTCTTTTTTAAAAAATTTTGAAAGAACGAATGTATACTTTTTTTAATCACATTTTTAGCAAGTTATTAATGTTACTTTCTCTTGATAACATGATATTATTGTATTATAAATGATGTATAATAAAATGAAAGCTACCATTTGAACATTATTATTAGTTATTTAATAATTTAAGGAGTCACTACTTTCAATAATAAATCTAATTAAGTATAAGTAAATGGTGGGAAATTTCAGTTGCTTCGTTTCGTAAACATTTCCACCTCTGAAGATTTTATAATATGATTTCTTTTATTATGTAATTTCAGTAAAATTTAAAGAAGATATGTATAATTTACTTTAAAAACTTAATAATATTTTTTAGAATAATATAGTCATTTTTTGAATTTTAAAAAAATTTGTATATATGATAAGTCCCTAATTTATCATATTTTTTCTATTATTTTAAGAGAATTATCATATAAATATTGTGTTTATTTTATTTTTTGTATATAAATTTATTAACTTTTAGTTTAGTTTATATTTGGTTAATTTTAGTTTTCATCTCCTTAGTTTTGCGTTAATTTTTGTTTTTATTGAGTATAAGTTGTATTTTGGTATTTTTATTTATGTTTTTAGGTTATTAACGTATAATATTCATTAATAAATTGTAAATAATAATTAAATAAATTTTTATATTTGTGTAGAGTTAGAATTTAAAAAAAAAACAAAGACTTACAAGGTTTGAAATGTACTCCATCAAAGGTTAAAAATGATTGTTGAAAAAGGTGAGAAATTGCTGCTAAAAGGAAAAATTGATGCTAAAAATAGAGTCGGCATTGCAATGCCTGAAGTTTGAAAAGTGATATATGAAAACCAGTATGCTCTTGCAACGCCACTAAGAATTTCAAGTTGTAACGCCACATCGAAATGTCAGAAACATGACATTTTTTTATGCCTTTATGCTTTGTTGATTTCTCTTTTAATTATGATTTTAACTTGTTGATTTAGAATTGTAATGAACCTTAGTATGTAATTGGTTGTAATTATTCTCTTTACTTGCAATTAATGACATAATTTGTTTATTTTATCTTTATTTTTTATGTTTCTAAATATATAAAAATCATTAGATAATTTAGGATAATTTAAATGAATTTGAAAATAAAATTTTAAAACTAGATCATAAATTAGATAGTGTGAGTTTATAAAATTTGTAATGTTAAGTGAATTGATTTACTTATATAATTTAAATATATCTATCAACCTAGTGTAGCTACATTAGAACTCATTTTTAATCATGTCTCTAAATCAATTGCATAAGAGATTATTACTTGGTCTAAGGGCAGAGTTTATAGGTAATTGAAAAGATATTTATAAGTAAAGTATAGCTTTATGCTAACAAAGATCATCATTAAGAGTAAGATAAAGAGAGATTAATTAATTGGTTTTAATGAAATGTTAGTGAAAATTATAATCCTAAACATGTATTTTTCAATTTAGTTTAGAATTTCGTCTCACTTTTTTTTTTGTTATTTGTATATCTTTAATTTATTTTTATTTTTATTTTCACGTATTATTAGCTTAATTTAAATTAGATAATACATTTTAGTAGTTATCAACTATTTTACTAACAGTTCTTCATGAAAATAATATTTTATTTATTATTATATTATTTGTATGATACTCTATTTGTGTGTATACTTTTATCATATAACAATATATTTTTATAATAAAGGAATAATTGTATAATTTGAATATGTTTCTATGGAGGGTAGAGATTTTTTTTTTGTTTTTTGGGTACAAAGGCAAAAACACTTTACATGTCTGAATACTTATTTAATTATTACTTTTTTGATTTGATATAAAATTGTAACGTTACTTAACTGCAAATTGCATGCTATTAAGAGCAACAGAAATGTCAACAAACTTTAGCAAGCATTTGTTCTGAAAGAACAAACAAAACATATTTTATAATTTAAAAACTAAATTTCCTTTCTACAAAAGTACCAAATCCTAAAAACACGGATTCAAATCCTCTCCTGTGAAGTTGCCTCCTATGTGAAATCTCAACCATCAAATTCATCTCACTGCCCAGAAAGATACTCATGTGCGAACAATGCGTTTTGGAGCTCTCTTGGACAACATGTTTTCAAAAGGCATTTGGACGCATTTCACTTATTACTTGTTTGTTTTATTTTGCAAAGGCATTGCTCTAACCATTTGGACGATGGTATCTCACAGGTTAAACTTTCTAGTCTCGCATATTCCTTTTCCATCCAAGAGACTCATTGCTTCTCAACTTAAATTTGTTAGTTTTGATTCAAAGATTTTCATGTGGCCTTCGCAACTTCTTGGCAAATCCAGAATGGTAGTCATTAGCTTCTTCCCAAAAAGTTGACAGTATTGAAGGAAATTGATTACATATATAGGTTCTCTCGGTTTTGTTTCTCCTCTTTTTTCCTGAAATTGAAAAATGGGTTTCTTCAACTTAGTAGAAAGATATGTTTATCAAGTGAATTACTCTGTAATAGAGAATTTTAGGCAATTCAATGTTGATGTTTTTAGGTTTTTGCAATTCTTCTGTTACTGTCATTGGCTAAATTGAGCTTGAACCAATAATTTTGTTATGCTCCTATCAAATTAAAGTCATGATGGATGCTTCCTATGTTGTATCTACTGCTAAATTATAACACCTACAAGAGTAGAAGCAATGAAGAATGGAAGAAGAGGGTGACAAGTGAACAATTTTATATTACTTGCCAAAAGGGGATTGAGAGGGTTTTCATTAAATAGGTTTGTCGAATGGCTTTTATAATTGTAGGTTTCCCAATAGGCATTAATTGTTCAACGATATTTGCTAGTTTTTGACTATTTTTCAAGGAATCAAAACAGATATTGTATTGGCTTTGGCTTTATTACTTGCATGTCATAGAGCAGAGTCTTTTTGCTTAATTTCCAACTTCTACCTGCTTGTAGTGATACCAATTCACTTTGTTCAGTCAAGTGGTCTTCAATTATAGGAAAAAAAATGAAAAACATAATAACACATGATTAATAAATTAATCTTGCTACTTTTGGTTTCAAAAAGCATCCATCAATTTTTCTTTTATATTGATTTTCATGGCATATGAACCTTGGAAATGGGCTTTCAAGAGTTGTTTGTGGCATTTATGTGTGGTTAAATTCTTTTACAAGAGACAAATTTTGAGTGCACCTTATGGATTGCAGATGCACACATCATTAGATAACATATAACTGTCTCTTGTTGCTCATTATAGTTTCACAAGAATGTGTCTTTTTTTTTTTTTGGATTGGCCTAAAATTGTGCATAAGGCATATAATTTAGCCATTTTATTAGGAGATTGTTGACTGGTCTATTGGATGTTGTAACTATGATTCTGAACCACAAGCAGTTATTGAGCTCTAGTCGTATGCATTTTGGTTACTGTAGAGAGGCTTACAGGTTTAAGTGTCACAAACTTAGTATTTTTTAGTGAGACAAACTTAGCTTAACATTATAAATCAATTGTAATTGAAATAATTATGTTTTGACCATAATAATGAAATACATAAAAGCAACAAATAAAGAATTTCAAAGATCCAAATAGTAAACTTTTATCAATCAAAAGGAGGAAGATATATTAGCAAAAAGATTGAGAATTTTGGATTTAGATCCAAGCTTTAGAGCCAGTTTATATGAAAATAGATTTACAGGGACAAGAATGTCCTCAAAAGAGTTTGCGTGCCAGTGGATTTAATACATACAAGAGTTAATTATAGTAGCATAATCACAATGCCATTATAGTTACTATCAACATCTTTGTCACTAAAAAGAAAAAGAAATTTAGAGTGTTTCTCCATGGTTATCCATCTCCTATGAGGTATTTAAACTGCTAGTATATTTTTCCAATGCTATAGTCCATGAAACAAGTTTTTTCCTACACAAAATAAATATGATTATGACTTATATCTCTTAGAATATAAATTCAGCTATCAAAATCTACACCCTCCTTTGACAATAACACAACCACAGATTTGAATTTTTTTACTTCCAGATTAAACACAACTCCTATCATCTAACTATTAATCTCTCACAAATGTAATATAGTACACAAAGCCATAGGTTTTCACTCCTACGACTCTTGAAGAACAATAACCCCCCCAAAATTAAATTTGACAGAATTGCTTACTTATATTTAAATTGGATGATTATCCTTTTGAATCCATAGGATGCACAAATTCTAGCATTTTAGTATTATTTTTACACCAATTTCTTAAAACTCCCTCACTCCCTGAGAAGTAGACCATTGAAAAATATTTTAACCCAAAAACAAAAAAAGGAAAGAAAAGAAAGCTTGCACTAATTGTTCCAAACAAAACTGATCTGGCTTTAATTCCACAATCTAAACACTACTATTTTTGTGAGTCACACTTAATTATGACCACAACAACAAAAATCAAAGTTTAAAATGGTAAAGATTGAAGTAGGAAGCTACACTTTATAATATGATACAGACCTCGGTTTTATTAGTGAGTTGAACAATGAGATGATCGACAGAACAATCACTTGAACCCAGAAGAAGATGAATAGGAAGATGGGACACTCAAGGCACTGATTCGCCAATGAAGACGACTTAGGAATGAAGAAGACCATCCGTTTCACCAAATGTCGTTGGGTTGCTAGACGTCATTGCCTTTCTCCTTGTAAAGAAGAAAACAAAGGTAGGAGAGCTTCATTTTGCGAGATGCAATTAAGAGAAATGCAAAAATAATCCAACACACTATTTTGGAGTTACGAGCAACGTGGCTCTTTCTATGTCGCAAGATGAATCTGATGCTAAGATTTCGCATGGGAGAAAGCACAAGAGACAATCACGGGAGAATCTGAATCCTAAAAACACACATAGAAAGAATTGAAAAAATACTACTCCTAATACTTACGTTACTATGTGCCAAGCATCATAGCCATAGCAAACTTTATTTTTCTATCTCCTTGAAATTAGTCAAAGGAGCACTCATTAAAACCTGTGACTTCTAATTAGAAATGCGAGTGTTGGGATGTCTACTTGCTTCCAAAATCTAAATATTCCATGTTGCATAATTTACAAGAAAGCTTAGACACCCTACGTTGAGCTTATAGTAGAAGAAGATTCTACTTTTTTTGGTTTTTTGGCCAATGAAGATTCTATTGTTGATCTTGATAGAAAAGACATAACCTTTTGTGTTGAAGTGATTGTTGACAGTCTTTAGATCGCAAGTGGATCCTTTGCATTAGAAAAAATTACAACATGTTATGCAATAAATACAATCTCTATTGTTCGCTTAATCAAGTCGTTCAAATGGTGCCACGTCAGATTGAACTTTTTCACCATTTAATTTTTTTGCCCCAGAATGTGAAATGCACCTTTGCCATTTTCATGCCAAAAATCCTTAGGAACCCAATGAAAAAACGCAGCTGAATCCCTCGGGATTTTCTCCAGGGAACATCGCAGTAATTCCTCATGCGAGTTCCCTCCTAATTTTTTTGCCCTCACCGCTGTAGTCCCCCGAAACCCGACAAAACACACCATTTTGAATTCCTTAAAACTCTTCACAAACCTAGTAGTTGAAGAAAATGAAGAAAACCCAGCAAGTGAATAAGACGAAGAAACATAGGTTGTGTTTTTGCTATTTTCCCTCACCTTCTTATGGTTTTGTTTCACTGTTTTGTGAAATTTGGCATTGGAATTTTTAGTTTTTTTCCCATTTGCTGTAGATCCTGTCTACATGAAGAAGATGAAGCGTGAAACTACTTCCTAATGGTTTACTTCACCACCACATGCTCATGGGGAGTGTTGAAGTCTGGCATTGAATTTTGGTTCATCTCATTGAACCAAATCTTTTAATTTTCTAGATTAATTTTGGTGGATTTTTTTTTTGGTTTGCTAAATGCTGAATGGTCATGGTGGAATTTTGCTCATAGTGAATGTTGAATGCTGGAATTTATACACTTGTTCTGGAAAATCTTTTTGACTTATGGTAGGTGGCTTGTGGATTTGGGACTCATGATTGTTATGTTACTTTGTCTTGTGTTGGTAATTCACCTTCTCCATACACTTAACATTCATGATTTGACATATTTCATTATGTGTTATTTTTAAGTTGGTAATTCTCTTCTTCTACTTCATTATAAGTAATTTCTAATTTTGTGTTTTCCTAATAATATAATTTCTTGATGACTGCAGGCAAACTGGAGGCAAATTATATTTGGATAACAAACCTTTGATACAGCAATAGGTCTTTGTGATGCAAAATAGTTATTAGATCAATGGAGGCATTTGTGGACTTTGTGTACAACGGGTCTTTTTGTTCATATTAGAGATCCCAATTGATGCATTTGTGGATTTTGGGAGAACATATCCACTGTAATACCATTAGATCAATTATTTTCTATACTTATGATGAAATTTCTTACATTTCATCATAGAAATATTGGTTGATTTTTTTGTTAAATCTCTTCCATATTTTGACTAGTAGAGTTACAAAAAGTGCAAGTCATTGTAAGTTTGTAGCATTTGCAAATGCAAACAATGCCAACCCTGCTATTCCATTAATACTTAATCCAGTGTGAACAATGCACCAAAAGGTAGAGTAACTGTACAAAATTTCATTGCAACATTGAGCTGTATCTCATGAGTTAAATCCATACAAATATGAGCTAGTGAATATTATATTACATTAAATAAAAATAACAATTAACAAAAGAATAAAGTAGTTAAAAAACCATGCAGATCAACTGTCTTGTATTTGACTCTCCATCTCATAAATTCTTCAATCCAAGATAACTTAAACAAAAGCATTAGCAAGAAAGATATTACTTGTCAGCAACAAGGTATTATTCGAAAGCTACCATTGATTCTTTCTCAATACCTATAGGCCAACCTGCAAAATCACCGGCCGACACGTAAATTTTATTATTTAAGCAATATATCTAAGTATAATCAGCAGGAATACAAAGCACGTGTAATATTTGGCAGAAATATATAAAACCAGAAATAATCATTTCCTCATATTTTCCTTTGGTCTCTCTGTATAGTACACAAGTCTCCTTTCTTCCAAGTTGATTGTCCACAGTTCAGATGCAAAAGAGAAGATGAAATGAGTTGATGTCTATTCCAATCCAAAGTAATGAAGAAAAGCTAACTGGCATTTAAGCATTTAGAAAGGGTTAACTTGTCTGTCCTAGTTCATCTCCCTACAAGATGCCATGCCTAAAAGAAAAGGATTGTGTAATGTAAATTTTAGCATCAACTCACAGCTTGGCAACATACAACTCAGAATCTTATAATAAAAGATGTCAGTATAGCTATTAAAAATTTTCCACTCAAGGATTAAGCATATTACTCAAAAATTTTCATTGAAGACTTAAGCATACAATTCAATAATTTCCTCTAAAGGATTAAATGTACAAATTAGAATTTTCATCAAAGATTTCATCATGCAATTGAGAACTTTCCGTTGCAAGTCTCACTTTTGATTCACAACTTATTTTTGAATAAAACAGCCCCAAATAAAGACACAACAACCACCATTTTCAATGTAAATTGAAACACAAATACAATCTTCTAAGCATCAATTACAAGTGTTAACTAAAGAAGAGACATCTCATCCTAGAAACAGAGCAAGCCCGAATTGAGACCAAGAGAGTGACTTACCAAATCCAATCCTAAAAACTGAAACTGAAATGAAATCAAGATAAGATAAAGCACTCACTTTTTGTTCCAACCTTGCAAAATAGAAATTAGCAAAGCAAACAAGAGTCAATAACATAACCAGAAATCAATTCAAATTTCTACTGAAGGGTTCGTTTGCTTGGTTGAATGACAGGCTTCATCAAAGTTGAAAATTAGATTTGGTTTACACAAAACTCTATTGAAGATTAGAAAATTCCATTCTGCAAAAGAATTAATTAGAAATTCTTCAAACCCAAAACTTTCTGCATAATCAATTAGAAATTTAAAAGGCATCTACTCAATGAGTTCATGACTATGTTCGCTGGACTCACAAAATGAGAAAAATCTTTAAAAAATTATAAGAGATCAAATTAGGAAAAAGAATAAAACAACAAATTTAATCGTAAGAGGGCATGAGGAAAAAAAAATTACTAGGGAATTCGAATGAAAGCAAGAGGGAAAATGGTGAAATCAAGATCGGAACTCACATAAGGAATTGCTGAGACCAGATTTGGAGAAGACGCCCAAGATGATGCGAGGCACTGAGGAATTTAGTGTCTTCAACCGTTCTTCATAAGCTGCTGCGTTTCTTCACAAAAAATGATACGGAGGGTTGACAGTTCTCCCAAAACGGTGTGTTTCACAATGTGATCGGAGACGTGGCGTGCGTTAGACGGGGCAATCGTTCGGACGGTTTGGATCAATTCTACAGCACCAGATCGTTCGGACGATTTGTTGGCTGACTGCAAAAGATCCACTGGCCTTTAGATGGTCCATCAACAATTTTCTAGAACCTTCTGATTTTTATTTTTTTGTTTTTAATTGGAACCTTCAGATTTTAGTGAAGCATGGGTTTTTTATAAAGAGACAAAGTTATTGATAGAAGTCCCATTTTTATTCTACAAATTTGACATACAAGAAATTATCAGTCATGAATTTTTATTGTGTTCGAACTTTAGTGCTCAGCGTCGAAGATGAACAAAGAAGATAATATCTTCACTCTTGACTAACCATTATAGTTTTTGATTTAGAGATAATCAATTAATGGCGAAACTATAGCTTTTTTCTTTTTAATGGAATGTCAAACTATAACTCTCGATCCAAGGCTCGATTCTGACAAATTTATCTTTTGCATATTAAACAAAGAAGCTATTAAACAACTATAGCGTCACTGTTACTCAAGTACATTGCAATGGTACTTTTTTTTTTCTTGGGACCAAATACATTCATGTTCACTTTCGTTATTCTGTATCATGTATCAATGCAAGAGGAAATTTTTAATTTTATTTTTTCCTTCCATGAAATTAAGCGATGGAACACACATCAATACCTGAAATTTCTAATCAATAACGCGAGTGTTGAATGTTGAGATGTTATTACTTGCTTCCAAAGTCTACATTTTTCACGTCCAAAGATATAGAAGAAAGCATAGCACTCTGCAATGAGCTTCATGTACAGGGAAGATTCAGGTACTGATCTTGAAGGAGAAGACATTAGGATACCAAGTACTTTATCAGAGTGCAAAAGCCTATATTCTTTATATATTCAGCACTTGTATGATACATGCAAAGAGTAGTGGTGTCTGACATCAGAATGCTTATGACAATTTACTTTTAGTGCAAAGCCAAAAGCACTTAACACTTTAAATTATCCGGTTTAAATATTTCACATTTAATTGATTAGTAAAAGATTGTAACATTACTTGAGTACAAATTGTACAATCAATATCAACAAATTTTAATAAGCATTTGTTTGTGAAATAATAAATAAGAGGTACTTTAAAATTTAAACACTAAATTTAACTTCTTCAAAAGTACCACGTCATAAAAACACATATAAAGAACACAAAGTAACGATGCTAATGCCGTTACTCTTTATCATGTATCAATGCAAGAGTCATCTTTTTTTCCTCCTTTCTCCATGAAATTAATCAATAGCAAACTCATTAAAACATGTGTCTAATCAATAACGCCTGTGTTAACATGTTATTTACTTACATTCATGCTCTACATTTTTCATCTGAAAAAATTAGAGAAAAGCTTAGACACTCTAGAATGCGTGTCTTGCAGAAAGATTTGAGTGGTGAAAACACAAGGTTTTAGGGGCATTTATAAGGAATCCATATACTACATCCCAACAAACGATAATCCCAAATCACTGTTGAACTTGTGTTTTTTGAAAATTGAAAGTGAGTAAAGTATAGTCTGTTTGGTTCAGTTTTAATTTTAATATTTTTAAAATAGATATTTTTAAAAATAAATTTTAAAAATAAAAAATTTAAAAAATCTGTTTAATTCATTATTATAAAAAATCACTATTTTATGTCTTTTTGCTAATTACGCAAAACAAAAGTTAACAAAATATTTAAAAAATATTCTGATTTTTTTACTTCTAAAAATACAATTCTATTTGTATGTTTTACAAAATACTTTATTAAAAACATATTATCAAATAAATTTTTTTACGTTTTTGTTCTTAAGAATAAAAAAAATTGTTATAAAAACAAAAAATCAAACAGCCCTGTATCTCACTTGTGCTAAGAGCTTCAATTTTAATGCTTTGTTCATCCTCCAATCATTTCTAGCAGTTGATATTTCATAGTTATAAATTGAGGTGATTTATTCAATTGAGGTCGTTCGGAGGCTCAAAATCCTTTATGTCTATGTGTTTTAAAACTATTTTAATTACTTTCCTATTTTGTAGTATTTCTTTTTTTTTTTCTCTTAATTGGAATTGATTTCCTTATTTATTAGTGTTGACTGTTACCTCTTATAAGTGTCTATAGTGTTATTTCAAATCATTTAAAAATAAAGAAATTATACTCAAATCTTGCTTTTGTTTGCATTTTGCGATCGTACGAATGTGTTCTACCATTTTATGCATGTCACGCTAGGCCAATTTGTTAGCAACTTTGTGGACTTGTTAAGTTTTTCTTCTTTCTGTCTGGTGGGAGAGCGGCCAACAGGGCAAAAGTTAAATCTCCCCATTAATTGTAAATTAGGTTCATTATCTTGCGGTAGAAGTATGGAGAGTACTCCATGTGTTGTAGTTATAATTAAATTATACAGAACACTAATATTAGGAGTGAAGCTACCATCATCCTCAATAACAGTGACATCACAATGCCACTGTAGGTAACACATAAGCTGCCCCCTTCAAAAATCACGTGAGCTAGAAATTGTGTAGTGAGAGCGTTTAATACTTTAATGAGTGATAGGAACCAGCAACACAATGTTGTTTAGTAAAAACACAACAATCATTATATATTATTAAATATAGAATAATATTTTATTTATTTTAATAAATTTATTATTATAATTATACTTATTAATTTTATAAAAATCAAAATAATTTTTTGAATATTTATTAATTTTAAAATAAATTAATATTTTAAACAACTGTTTAATAAAATATTATTTATATTTAATAATTATTATATTATTACTAAGAAAAATAATATACTCGAGTATCGCATCACTTTCACAAATTATTGTTTCTCTGTTTGGCCCCGACATACCCACCAAATAAGTTCACTAATTGACTGTGATAATTGATAGGCATAATATAAAGAATTCATGAACGTTTTTGAAGAAATAATAATAAATTAAATTAAAAAAGATTGGTCAAATGGAAAGTAGAAAAAAGCAGAAACAAGTTTTTTAATGGTATTTTAAAAAGTAAAAGAAAGGAAAAAATAATGTAAGATAATAAAGACAGTTGAATTCAAAAGAAATAAAAGACTAGCATGTCAATGCAACAACTGCGTTGACACGTAAAATCTCTAAAGTGCCCTTAAGACGAAGTAGTTCCCACTTCTGAAAATCAATAATTGTATAAATTTGTTCAGGAGATATTTAAAAAAGAAAGAGGGGAGATGTGATTTTGACTTTTTTTTTTTGATATAAACATGTTTTCTTTTTTTATAACTAAGTTTTCATTACTCCTTATAGCAATTTCTCAATTAATCGATTAATTAATTATAATGGAATAAACAAATGAGTTGGTTAATTCCAAAACTAAATTAATTTTGAGGAAATTGCTTAGTTAACGATAACTTCTAATTTAAACAACAAAAGATATAGCAGTGAATGATGGGAGTTGAAGAATGTGCATCGATAGTTGAGTAGTCAACAAAATCACTATTAAGAATCAATTTTTGATACCCAGTCTCAATGATATGCTAGACCAGTTACATGAAACCACTATCTTTTCTAAGATTGACCTTCGTAGTGGGTACCATCAAATCAGAATTCGAGCAGGAGATGAATGGAAAACCACTTTAAAAACAAGGGATGGCTTGTATGAGTGGACGATGATGCCTTTCAAGTTATCAAACACCCCTAGCATGTTCATGTGCCTAATGAATTAAGTGCTTTGATCCTTCATCGATAAATTTGTAGTTATTTACTTTAACAACATTCTCATTTATAGCAAGAATTAAAAGGAGCACTTAGAGCAACTAGGGCAAGTGCTACAAACTCTTCGTGAACAAAAACTCTATGCCAATATGAACAAATGCTCATTCTTGACCAACAAAGTAATTTTTCTGGGATATATCATCATTGCTAAAGGTGTTCAAGTTGACTTGAGCAAGATAAAAGCTATTAACAACTGGTCAACTCTAAAGTTTGTCCATAATGTTCGAAGCTTCCATGGATTAGCTTCTTTGCAGGAGGTTCATCAAAAACTTTAGTGCTATTGCCATACCTCTTACAAATTGTATCAAGGGAGATAAATTTCACTAGATAGAACAAACTCAGAAAAGCTTTGAGGAGTTGAAGAAATGTTTGATAGAAGCACCTATGCTAGTCTTTCTAAACTTTGATCAAGTGTTTGAAGTTAGCTATGACACTTTCAACATTAGAATCGGTGTTGTTTTAAGCCAGGAAGGGCATCCGATCACCTTTTTTAGTGAAAAACTCAACTATGGCAAACTCAAATATTCTACCTATGACAAAGAGTTCTATGCCATTATTTGTGCTTCATAGCACTGGAGCCATTATTTGCTGAACAAAGAGCTTACCCTCTACTATAATCATGAAGCCCTCAAGCACCTGAATTCTCAATGGAAGATCAGTTGTAAACATGCTACTTGGAGTGGGATCTTGCAGACTTATCCATTCCTGCTTAAACACAGGTTGGAACCTTGAATTCTATAGCCGATGCACTTAGTTGACGTCATGTGTTGCTGTCCACTCTTCAAGCAAAAGTTGTTAGATTTGAAACCATCAAAGAACTTTACTAGGTTGACCTTGACTTTTACGAAGCATGTCATTCCATCGGAGCATAACCCTTCTAGTAGTACCACAGGCATGAGGCTTCTTTTTTCAAAGAAAAACTCTATGCACCCTTCAATGCTCTTTACGAGATGCAATCATCTGGAAGGCCCATAATGGGGGATTAGCATGTCATTTTGGACGAGATAAAACTGTAGCTTTGTTAAAGACAAATTTTATTGGCAAAGCTTAAACAAGACGTAAATAAACACATCTAAAGGTGCAGAACTTATCACTTGGCCAAGACCAAAAGCCAAATCACTGGATTGTACATGTCTCTTTCGATTCTAGAAGCACCATAGGAAGACGTTAGTATGGATTTTATCCTTGGACTACCTTAGGCTCAGCTACAGAAAGATTTCAAAATGGTAGTTGTAAATAGATTCTTGAAGATAGCACATTTTATGCCATACCAAAGAACAAATGATACTATTCAAGTTGCAAACTTATACTTCAAGGAAATTGCACAGTTTCATAGCATTCAAAAAACTATCACTTCTAATCAGGATGTGAACTTCTTAAGTCACTTTTCAAGAACTATATGGAAGAAAATGGGAACTAAACTTTAGTTTAGCAGTGCTCTCCATCCTCAAATAGATGGACAAATTGAAGTAGTTAACAAGATTTTGGAAAACCTACTCTGAAGCTTTATTGGGAAGAATTTGAAGCAGTGGTACCTTATCCTTACACAAGTCGAGTTTGCCTACAACAACTCAATTAATCAAGCTATTAGAAAGTGTTCATTCGAGGTGGTTTATAGCACTCGTTTGCTTGGCCCGTTGGACTTGACCCTTCGTCTGATAAGCAATAATACCTTGCTAATGTGGACCAAAGGGCAAAGGAAATCAAAAAGCTGTATGAACAAGTTTGAGAGTGGATTTAGAAGTAAAACTTAAGGTACAAAACTTAACGTGATGAGTACAAAAAACAACAAACTTTCAAAGTAAGAGACTTGGTATGGATACACCTGCAGAAAGAATGATTTCCAAATCAACCAAATGCCAATTTGTCACCCAGAGTTGATGGTCCATTCAAAGTTGTGTAGAAGATCAATGACAATGCCTACAAAGTAGAGTCGCTAGGCACCTATGGAGTTTTTACTACCTTCAATATTGCCAATCTATTACCATACATTAAAGATGATGTTGAGCTTGACTCAAGGGTGAGTCCTTTCGAACCCAGGGAGGACAACATGGATCATGGCCCATAAATAGGAGTAACCAACAACTATGAATGAGAAAGGTTGCAATCTTGAATAGCCACTAAGTTACATCAGTTAGAAGTCAAGCCAATAAAGAGAGTTTTATAAATTCCATTAACCCCCACCTAAGTTTAATTTTCTGTTTGAGATTTTAGATGAAAATAGCCCCTAAGATTAGTATAAAGAAGGCTCTTTCCATTATGTTTATCATTAAGTAATAATATAATCTTTTCCATCAAAGTGAAAGTGTTTTCTCTCTTTTTCTTCTGGCTTCTAAGCCAGATTCTGAGAAATAAAATGAATGGATCTTGTATTGCATAATCTCTTAACATTACATTATATAGATACATTAGGTGAGCTTCACAAACTATATGAGCTCAACTAAATTGCCAACTAATACATCATACAAGCTAACATAGTTATAACTAATTGATAACTCTTGAAATCCCCTCTTAAGGACACAAAAGCACTATGAAAAAAGGGATTGGTAAGGACATCTGCAAAAAGCTATCCACATATATAGAGGAACAAAGAAAGCCTCCATCATATGTAAATTGCTCTAACCAAGCATAAATCATCATTGCCATTGACAATTCACATGTTAGCCTATAATTTTTTTCTCTTTAAACACTAAATATCATGTGATATAATTTATTGTTCATTTGTGCCACATAAACCTTGTCTCCCTCTATGGCTACATCTCTCAGCATAGCTGTGAACTCCTTCTCATATATGAATACATACCCAATGGAACTGTGGCTTATCATCTTCACAGGGATCGAGCAAAGCCAGGCTCACTCTCTTGGAATATCAAAATGAACATAGCCATTGAAATTGCAAGTGTATTAGCATACCTTCATGCCTTAGACATAATCCACTAAGATGCTAAGACCAATAACATCCTTCTAGACAACCACTTTTATGTTAAAGTAGCAGATTTCAAACTATCCTGTCTCTTCCCAAGTAACATCACTCACATTTCCACAGCCTCATAAGGGACCATCGGCTATGTCAACCCAGAGTACCTCGAGTGCTACCAACTCATTGACAAAAGTGATATGTATGGCTTTGGTATGGTGCTAATTAAGCTGATATCATTAATGCCAGTCGTGGACATCACGCGACATCGACATGAGATCAATCTGTCCACCATGGCAATTAACAAGATCCAGAACCAGGCATTGCATGAGCTGGTGGAACCCATGCTTTGGTTTGAGTTGGATTACAAGGTGAGGAAGATGATTAATGCTGTGATGGAGTTGGTGTTTCAATGTTTGCATAATTTAAAGGATGTGAGGCCTTCTATGGAACAATTGTTGGAGACGCTAAATGATATCAAGAGTGATGGGAAGAATAAGAGTAAGCCAAAGGTGATGGATATTCCTACAAATGATATTGGGTTGCTTAAGAATGACCTGCCTCCATCTTCACCTGATTCTAATTTAAGGAGCAAACCTACGACTTCAAATTCTAGCAATTAAATGATAATCTTCTTTCTCATATCAATGAGTTATTCATAGTTTATAGTAGAAATCGGATCTAATCCACCTATTCTAGTCTTAACTTCTTTCATTTGCCAATGTGGATAGCTAAGTGTGGACATGTATATAGAATGATAAGGCTTCCTTCTTTATAACTTAATCTTTGAAGGAGTTAGTTTTTGAATTATTCACTTTTTTCCCACTAATTTTATTCGCTTTTTTTCCACTAATTTCCTATTTTGATATTGCGAACATTATAGAAACACAAGTAAAACAAAACATTTATAGTTTAAGTACTCCCTTGAAGAATGAAATAATGCCAACAACTCTAGTTTTACAGAGTTATGTAACACTCCTTTTTTTTTCTTTATTTTCTGTAACTTTTATTGTTCCCATTTGTTTCCTTTTTTTTTTCTTTTGGTTTTTTTTGTTTGAATTCATTTCTTACGTTGTTCTTTAAAAAGTTTAGTGAAACTTTTTTTATCAGGGATATAAATTCAAAATTTTTAGCAAAAATAATCACTAAATTATTCTACTGTTATTATGACTAGTACAGGTAAGTTGTCATACCATGTTGTATATAAAGGAAAATATTTAATCTAGGTAAAATAATGAACATTTATTTCTAACTTTATACAAATTAATATCAATTTATAGGGTTCTTTCAACTTCCGTTCCACCCGAACATCCTAATGTTTTGGATTATCTGTACTGGACCATATAAAGGAGCTTTAATCCAGGTCCACTAATCCACTCAATCTCAACTATGATTCAGATTTATGACATCCTGTAATTTCTTGGATGAACATGTAACACCCTAAAATTAATTAAGGTGTTAATAATGTATTTGGACTAATTAAGAATAATTATTATGGAATAATTTGGTAAGCTATATGATTGAAAATTTACAGAGAAATAAGTTATTAATATGAGTTTAAGATTTCAATTGGATTAAAACTTAATTTGGGCCCAAAATTTAATTTGAGTATGCCATGGATAATGATTTATGGAGGCCCAATAATTTTGGGTGTAAGCCCAACTCCTTATCATGAGACTTGAGTCAAGAGAGATCACCTAGTAATGGCCCAATTTGATTTAGTAAAATAGAGGTCCACGACCCAATTTATATAAACCCTTATAGTTGGCCCAGCACACATTATGCAAACCCAAATTAGATTGACTATTGAAATTTGGCGTGACCCAACTACAACTCTGAAGCCCAACTCATAAGACTTAGCCTAACTAATACCAACATTTGAACCCACTAGCATTTGGGCCTTAAAGTCAATACACTTCACCTAAATTCAAAGTGTTTTCTAGCCCACTTCACCAAACAAAGGCCCAATGACTAGAAATGAGCCTAAATGGACCTTGGACTGATGGGTTGACCCATTTTCCCCTAATAACCCTAAAGGTTCAGCAGCCTCCCTCCCCATTGAGCAGAAAACACAAGAGGCAAGGGAGAAAATTTGGAGGTTTAAGGGAGGTTAGGGTTCTACCAACATTGAAACTCTATTTTTGACTCCTAGAGGATGATTTGGCCAAGGTGAGTTATATATAACTTGACCCTCTCATTCTCCTTTTCATTTTAGTCTAATTAGTTTCTGGTTTTGAGCATTTTCATCTCCTTCTCAAATTTGAAGTTTGGTGTTTAGGTGTTTTCTTGTATGATTTTTGGAGTTAGAAGCTAGAGGGATGATTAGGTAAGCATTTTCCTTTTATTTTGTGTATTATTTTGCTGAAAAATATCTCTAAGGGTTGATTTTCATAATGGGTTCTACTATTATGCGAAATTCAAGGAGATAAAGGTAAAAAATTGAATTTTCTAGGTTTGATGACTCAAATCCGAATTAGGAATTTCCCATGGTGTGTTCTTGATAGTTGAGACTCAACTCAATCCATTTGACCCCTTAGGTATATGAGTAAGTGTTCCCTCTTCTCTTATGTGGTATATATACTGAATTTTCATCATTTGGACTGACGTTTGGTGCATGGCTCTTATATGTGCGAAAATGGAGACATTAGGAGTGACTCATTGTGAGTTCTTGTTATTGTGACCTTGAATTAGTGTCGTAAATCCTTAAGAAGCTTGAGTAAAAAGTTCTTAATGTACTCTTGTTAAGATTAACCTTTGAATAAGAAAATTCCTTACTAATGATGGTTGAATAATGATAATTATGCTTGTTATAGGCTTGATGTGCATTTGCATTGTTATGGTAGCTAAAAGAAGAGTAATTGGCTTCATTGAGGTAATTGAGGTTAATTTTTCAATTCCATATATATGTTCATGTTAATCTAATATTGTTTGCACATATATGATTTTGAAATATTAAATGATTAGTTGATTACTTGAATTGTTATTGTGATTGGACCTTGTGAGTCTATGGTGAAGATGTGGTACGGCTGCCACCCGTGCATGTGCTTCGATCGAGCATTGGGTTGTGATCAAACCCAGATGCACTGAGCCCTGGTTGTGCTCATTATGGAGTAGGTGCTGTGGATGGACCTCTCTCAGTATTATTAGCCATTAACATGTTGTGTATGATTGCTAGTATGGGACAGTAGTTATTTGTAGTTCAACTAGTTCATTTGTAAATTGAATTGATGATTCTGGTATTGATGATATGAAATTGCATTAGATTGATTAACTTGTACATGTATATAGAAGTTGCCTTTTGTTATTGAGATTGTATATCTCATCCCATTATGGGCTAACATTTTCAGGGACTGGACCTCTTAGTGACAAGGAGAAAAATTAATGGAAGCATATTAAATGGTTTGGTAGCACATAGGTTTGGAGGCCTTGTTGAATTGTATCGTAACTAGATTGCTAGTTTTATATCATTGCTGTATTACATCATGAATTGCCAAGTATAGGGACTGTATATTGTCACACCCGAAAATGCGACGGCGTGGCGCCTTTTCTTACATTAAAAATAAGAATAAAATCAATTGTAGGAGTAGTAGATAGAGTTCAGGATTCGCTATCAAAATTTATTTTTAAAAGGCAAAACTTTGGAAAAGCCTTTTTATTTGAAAAATGGTCTATGAACTAGAAAATAGATCAGGGAGTCGATTGTGAGTGGGGAAGGTGTTAGGCACCCCACTACACCCGTTACTAAGAACGGTTACCCTAAATTAGTCGTGCAAAAATAAAATGGCCTTAATTCTATTTCAATCCTCCCCAACAGATCACATGTAAAACAGAAATAAAGAAATTAAAGGAAGTAAAGTTAATGGTAGAAAAAGAAGGGAAATCAATGTTAAAATAAAGCACAAAGAAATTTAAGAATTGAATAAAGAAGTAAAGAAAAGAAATTGAAAGAAAAATATTTTATTTACAAGGGCGGACTTGACCTAGGATGAAAGCCTAGGGCCTACGTACCCTTTGAGAGGGATCAAAGTCCACGTAGTTCGATGAAAATTGTATTTGGTTGATGTTTTGTTTTAATTTTACTTTTGTTTTGTCCCTTGTTGTTGTTTTGTTTGATTTTTGTTTTGTTTTTTCTTGTTTGGTTTTTAATTGATTTTGTTTTATTATTTTTAGTTTTTTTTTATTGTTTGTTTTTATTCTTTATTTATTTTTTATTTTTGAAAAGATAAAGAAGATAAAAATTACTTTTTCCTTTAACAAATAAAGCAATTTTAAAATTAGTTGATGTGCTTTGATTTGTTAAAATTAAATTTGATTTTAATCTCCTTATGTTTTCACTTTTTCTCTTGTCATTTTTGTTTGTTTTTCTTTTTAGTTTTTGGTTTTCTTTGTTTTGTTTTTTATTATTTTGCTTTATTTTGTTGTTGTTTGTTTGTTTGTTTTTTTGTTGTTGTCTTTCTTCTTTTTTTTTGTTTTTTTGTTTTTTTTTACTGTTTGGTTTGATTTTTTTGTTTTTATTTCTATTCACCCCTCTCATTCTTTGTTTTGTTTTTGTGTTTATTATCCCTCTTTTTTTGTTTTCTTGATTTTTGGTTCTCTTTTCTCTTTTTTGGGTTTTCCCCTTTTTTTATTATTTTTCACTTTGTTCGGAATTGCCTTTTAATTTATTGTTTTGGTCTTTGTATTCTTTTTATTTTTCTTGATTTTTGATTCACCTTTTATTTTTTCCCTTACTTTTTTTTGTTTTTTTTCTTTTTGTTTTTGTTTGTTTTTTTCTTTTTGTTTATTTTATTTTTGTGTTTTCTTTTTTCATTCATTTTTATTATTTCTCCTTTCATTTTTCTTTCCCCTTTCCTTATTTATTGTTTTGTTTTGTTATATATTTTTTTCCTTGTTTTCTTTTTTTTTATTTATCTTATCTCATATTGGGCTTTTACTTCATTTTTTATTCGTGATTTTTTTTTATTTCTCACTTATCTAAATGATTTTTGTCTTCTTATTTTATTTTCATTTCATTCTTTTTCTTCTTATTTATTTTTTTGTTGGAATTTTGATTTTTCTTATTTTTTTATTTTATTTCCTACTTCTGTTTTTTCTTTTTTCTTTTTTTTCAAAAATCAAAGAGCAATTTTTCATAAATGAAAAGATTCATAAGTTGGTAGAAATTGATTTCAAACTATTTTATTCTTTTTGTTGATTGTCTTTTTTTTGAAAATTTTTGTGAAAACTCTTTTTGGTTGAGGCCATTGAAGCCGAAAAATTAAAATGTGAAATGTTAAAATGTAAAATCGAGACTCAAAAGCTACCAAGGAAGCATATTGGCTACACATGGTCTTTTGGCTTAGCTATGTGCCTGGGGAGACCAAAAAAATCTCACACGGCTATCTAAAAGAAAGAAAATAAAGGTGGAAATACAAAACGAAGGTAAGACACAGAGGAAAACAACCATACGTTCACGCTTGTGTGTGTCTCGTGTGATTCATTATGCTTCAGTACACATTTGAATACAAGATAAGTAATAAGGAAAAAAATGAAGACTGGCGCTACACAAATTTGGTATTTTGCCACCCATTGAATCCTTATGTGTCGTGCCTATCAGAGTCCTCCACATTTTGCTCCATCATCGCATTCGAGCGTCAAACAACCATTAACATGCGAAAAACAAGCACAGAGTAGAAGCATAGAATTCCATTGCGAATGGAGAGCATTAAAACAATATGTATTTTGATCCCAAAATCTCAAACTCATGTAAATCCTTATTATGCATTTGATGAACCCAGAATTTGAAGTCCCTATTCTATTATCCGCATTCAGTTGAGATACCTTGATCTTATATGTTTATGCAGGATACAGAATAAAAAAAACTAAGCCAAATATGATTCATATAACAGCATGGAAAATAAACCCAGTTACCCCTGAATATGGCAAAATAACACAGTAGGATACTAGCAGGAATTACTAATCGTGCCAATTGCATTTGTTCATGGGGTATTCATCATGCGAATTCAAGCACAAATTATCGGTCCAGACTCCTATTCTGACCAAACAACCAATAAAACTCACAATCTCAACGTCCCCTACCAAAACATATCTAGAGTGAATGATTTTCTCACATTAAGCTACTCATATTATATCAATGCGAAAGACATGAACAATCAGATTGACAAACCAAGTAATGAGTCCTGAATCTACTAACGAATGCTCAAATCCTCAATTTATAACAGTTCAGGGGTCAAACCAAGTATTCCAAACACGGAAACCTTGGGTTGCATCACACAGGATCACAAACGTGATTTCACAATCCCGGAATGAAAAGAAGGTGTAAGAGACATACCTTTTGGATTTTTCTAACTCTTGACAGATTGAATGGATACGTTTCTTCACTCAAACCCTTCTGCACCGGAATCCGAAATCGCACCAAGGCACCGTCTGGTTCCTTGATTTAGGGCCCTCCTCTTTTATCCCGGATATCTTTTCCTTCAACCAATTTCTCACCTGCCCTAATACGAAACCCCTTTCTCTACCCTCTAATTTGGAATTCCCCTCTAAGACCCGAGAATCTATCACCTCCCTCTCGAGAAAATCTCTCCCACGGCGACTCTCACTTCACCTCCTTCACCTCTCCATTTTTCTCTCCCGAAAGACCCTCCTTAGTCTCTCCGACTCGCTTCTCTCCTATTTTCTCCGAAAACTCCTTCCGAAAAAAAAATCCCCCTCAATCTTGAATAACCTACCCTATTTATAATGAATCCGAGAGTGGTCTCCACTTTCGCTCGGGCGTCTTGCCCCTCTGCTCCTCCCCGTACTGGTTCATCGTGCTCCTCTGCTCCATCCATTTCTAGTGCCAGCACTCACCTTTCGTACACTCCATCCGAAAACGCCTACGGAAGAGCCAAAGCGAAAGGGGGGGACCAAAGAGCGTCTAGGGTTTCTTTTTCCCTGCCTCGGGTTTCAGCTGGCCATTCGGGTTAGGGGGGCAAAGAAGCTGGGCTAGTTTTTCCTTAGGTTTATTCGGGTCAGCGAGACAGAGGAACTGGGTTGAACAGAATGGGCTTCTCATGCGTTGCCTTCGTATGGGCTTCATTTTTTTTTTGGCTCATTTTCCCTCTCTTTTTTTTTTTGTTTGCTTGGGCCCAATCCTGGGTTCGTTTTGGGTATGAGCTTCCCCTTTTTTTAATTTGGGATTATTCTTATTCCCTTTTTTTTTTCTTTTTTTTTATATTTGATTTTCCTTTTCTTTTAACCCTTTATTTTCATTTTTATTTTAATTCAATTTCTTTCATTTTTTTTAGTCTCCTTTTTCATGATGATGATTTTTTTTAATTTTATTTTTTTTTAAAAAATTATTATTCTCATTATTATTATTATTATTTAGTTTTTTTTATTTGCTTTTAGCCCCTTTTGTTTTGGATTTTACTTTTTCATTTCTTTTTTTTTTCTCTCTTTTTTTTTCTCTTTGCCTTGTAGTTTTCCCAAAGTTTTCAATTGTATATAT
This sequence comes from Erythrophleum ivorense, assembly GCA_026724425.1. Taxonomy (NCBI): domain Eukaryota; kingdom Viridiplantae; phylum Streptophyta; class Magnoliopsida; order Fabales; family Fabaceae; genus Erythrophleum; species Erythrophleum ivorense. The sequence continues at coordinate 2,150,129 of JAIUCV010000041.1, forward strand.
ATATTTTTTTAGAACATGTTTAAACCTTTTCAACCCTCTCAAATTTCCTTTGGGTAATCCTTTCCTTTTTTGTATATATTTTTTTTAATATTTTTTTTGTTTTGCATTTATTATTACTTTTGGCTAATCCAATTTTCTCATTAATTCTGAATTTTCCCGGACAAAATACGGTGTTCACATATATGTAATTTAATTATCATGGGATTAAACATTATGGTTGTAATTGGTTAATAATGGATAAGTGACTTGATATTGTATGAACATTAAGCATGAGCCACATGCACCTTGTGACTAGAATACATTTGTTGTCATTAATCTATAAACTCATTGATTTATGGTGTCTAGAGGGTTAACGATCTACATTTGAGTTTTAAATGTGTAATGATAGATGTGTTAAGTAAATTAAGTAAAAGAAAGACATTAAATCTTCACAAACTAAGTTAAAGTGGCCTAAAGGGTTGTTAAAGGGGGAATTGAAGAGCATGAGATAAAATCTTGAGAGTTATAGGAACAGAAGGTAATTGGCCGCGGCCAACATTTAATTGGCCTCGGCCAAATGTGGCAAACTTGTAAGGAAAGAAAACAGAGAGAAATTGGTCGTAGCGAATAGTGAGGTTAGCCGCGGTTAAGTCTGAGAAGCAAGTCTAGGGGTGTTCCAAAGGGTGTTTGGTTGCGGCGAAAGGGGTATTTGGCCGCGGTGAAATGTGCTAAACTTGTGAGGGCATAAAGAGTTGAACCCGAGAGTAATTGGGCATGGTGCGAGTGAATTTAGTCGCGGCGAAGGTGCTTAATTTCTCATATTCACCTAAAAACTTTAGTTTCTCTCATGGTAATGCTACTGAATGATCTAGAAACACTTGTAAGAGGATTTTGTGAGTTAGAATTGATGGATGAAAGAATCAATTCTATATACTTCGTTTTACTTCTACTTAAACAAAATCCGTGCATTTCTAAAATTAGTTTCTACATCTATAACTTCTCATTCATTTTCTCCCTCGATTCTCCAATTATAACTATGTCATCAGCAAAAAGCATATATTGTGGCACCGGCTTTTGAATATGTTCAGTAAGTATATTTAAGACTAAAGCAAAAAAATAAGAACTCAAAGTTGACCCCTGATATAAACCAGTAATATATATATATAGACATATATTTATATAATTTATTAGAAATAGAATTTTAAATGGAAGTTTAAAAGATAAGCTTGTGTCTTGCACAATTTTATATAAATGTATTTATAAAAATGAATATTAAATATATTTTTAAACAAATTAATTAAACTGATTTGACTACAATTCAACAAACAGTTTAAACATTAACTTTTGAATTGCTTCCTTCTTTAGCGGGATAATAGATTTGAGTTTTTAAACATTGTTATAAAACTTAATTATTAGATTAACTTGATTGATTTTAACAATGGAAACGACAAAGACATCAATGTCATTGTGGAGCAATGGTAATTAGTCTCCTTTCCCCTATTAAGTGGATATATTCAAACTTGATTTCATGTACTTTCAACTGAATTGATTTAACTTAAATTAATTAAAATAACAAAGAAACTAATTTTTTTAATTGAATTGGATGAAATTTTTGTAAAACCATTTTAATTTTTGATTATTAAATATCTATTTTATAAATTCAGTTTTCACTGAACCAAACTGATTATTGTTAAACAATTTAAATATTTTATATTGTATAATGATATAATAATCGAATCTAACATAAACTTTAATAATTAACTCAACAAAGTATTAAAGTAATTTAATCATCTATAAATTGTCGAACAGTTGAAAAGGAAACATCTGTGAGATGTAATAAGCATTTTGCAGGGAGCTAGAGTGAATGTTTGTAGGGGTGATATTATTGGTTCCCTTCCAGCAACTCCAGCCTCATTATAGCGATGAACTCACTTTACACTTTACAACGGTGAATGCCACCCTACAATACTAGTTCGAATAAAAATAACTTACCAACAAATCCCTTATTTTTCTCACAATCCAACCAAAGGTTAGCTATTTTAGTTTTTTTTTGTGGTTGTCATATCGCGTGGTAGACAATCTAAACTTGGTATTTTATAGAATTTCCTATTTCTTGATATTTTCTTGGTAAATCCTTTTTAATTTTGTCGTATATTATCAAAAATTCAAGATGCATAATAAGAAGAATTTTTATGGCATTTTGTCCTACCTTAAAATATTTTAGCAAATTTACTAAGTTGTCCTAATCTTTTGAACTAGTTAGAGATAAATGATTATTTGGTATTTATTTTCCTACACCTACTTGGCAGAACAAAAGTAAAAATAAAATGGATTCCTTTGCCTTGATGTGTATGGTAGGCTAAATGCTAGACAGAAACAGAAAGTGCACTTTCATGGCGCTTTCTAATAATGTAGAGTAGGAAGTGTAGCAAAGCTTAGAGCCAATTTTGAGAAATGACCTATTTGTCCCTCTTGAGGGAATGAACGGTAGTAGGAAGGTTCGGGTGATATTTGGGTCAAAATCTTAGAGGCAGAGAGAGTTGAGATTAAGGGAATGAATGGCACTAAGAATGTTGTTCAACCATGGCATCGTTGGATATTGTTAGAGTAAGGAGAGTGGGTGATGCCGATGCATGAAAGGGAGGAGATTGTTGGGAAGGTAGAGGGAGAAAGTGAGGATGGAGAGAAAGCAACGAAACATGGTGATTTTGGTTCTTGAGAAGTTGTGAAAAGTATGAAAGGAGATGGGTAGGAGGAAGACAAAGGAAATTGTGCCTTTATTTTTTTTTTTAAGTTTTTAACCAAGGATGCTTCAGTCTTTTGATATATTTTAAGTTTTTAACCAAGAATCTAATGGCATTGTTATAGTTTATTGGCTTTATCATCACATTGCCCTCCTCATAGAAAATAACCTTGTCCTCAAGGTCAAAAGAAGGGACTGAGACTTAATATGATCATAGGATTCCCAACTAATGTGGTCAATGGTATCCCATTGCACCAACACTTGAAGTATTTCTTTGTCTCGAATATAGACATTATGAGCATCTAGAATAAATTGTGGATGTAGCTTAGGTCCTTCTTAATCTATAACAAGAGGCAAAGGAATATATTGATCCTAAAAGGCCCAGCATAATTTTTTTAATAGGGAAACATGAAAAATGGGATGAATGTGAGCATGGGGAGGAAGATACAACTTGTATGCTACAAAGCCTATACGTTGAAGAATTTCAAAAGACCAAAGTACCCTAGACCCACTTTTTGATTATGTTGAAGGTGTAGTGAATGTTGACGATAAGGCTGGAGTTTGACAAATACATAAGCATCCACTTGGAACTCTAATTCTTGTCGTTTACCATTAGCAAATAGCTTCAAACAAGCTTGTGCCTTTTGCAAATGACGTTTAAGCTAAGAAAGGATAGCATCATGCAATTGTAATTGAGCTTGAACATCAGTAGGTGTATCGTTAAAGGAACTAAATTGTAAGATGCAGGGAGGATTGCAACCATATACAGCCTTAAAAATGAGTCATTCTGATAGAAGTATGATAAGACCAATTATGCCAAAATTCAGCCCATGGAAGAAAAACAAGCCATAGCTTGTGATTGTCATGAACAAAACACCACAAGTACATCTCAAGGCATTTATTCAAGGCTTTAGATTGGCCATCAATTTATGGATAATAAGAAAAATTCATTTGAAGAGTAGTTCCTTAGAGCTTGAAAAGATGTTGTCGAAAAAAGCTGTTAAAGACTTTATCCCCATCTGAAATAATGGAACGAGGAATATCATGATGCTCGATAACAATTTGCAGAAAGGTTTTAGCCACTTGTAAATAGGTGAATGTGGAATTAAGGGGAGCAAAGTGGTAATACTTAGACAATCAATCAACCATTACAAAAATTACAGAGTAACCTTTGGAAAGAGGTAATCCAATGATAAAGTTCATGACAATATCTTCCTAAATGTGATTAGGAATGGGTAAATGACTTAAAAGACTAGTTAGATGTAGCTAAGAACTTTTAGCCTTTTAACAAATAAGACAATTTTAAATATAGGTTTGAATATCATGATGCATCCCTTGCCAAAAAAAGAAAAAAAAGTAGCAATGCAACCATGGACATAGAGAAATGTAGTATGTCCTTCTAAACAAGAAGAATGACATTCTTGCAAGAGTCGCTAAATGAGAGAAGCAGCATGATAAGGAAGAACAAGACATTGTTTCTAATAAAGAATGCCAGTCTTAACAAAATAATGAGGCAGAGACTAAGGATCCATATTATAACAATGAGTAATATCCTAAATATACTGAGAATTTCAAAGTTCTTGCTGAATTTCTAAAATTAAATATGAGTGAGGCATAGAAATAGCCAAATTATAGACTCAGGATAAAGCATTAGCTACCTGATTTGTCTTGCCTAGTTTGTGTTTAATTGAATAATGGAAACCTATTAATTTTGGTAACCATTCTTGCTATTTTGGAGTTTGAATAATTCCATCAGAAAGGTGTCTCAAGCTATGTTAGTTAGTTTGAATAACAAAATAATGGTTGAATAAGTAATGGCAAAATTTAGCCACAACTTCTATAATAGTAAACAATTCCTGCACATAAATAGATTGAGCTTGCATTCTTGGGGACAATTTCTTATAAAAAATTGCAATAGGGTGACTATTTTGACTTAAAACAGCATCAATACCACACCCTAAAGTGTCAATTTCCAAAATAAAAGGCTGGGAGAAGTTAAGGAAAGCCAAAACTAGAGCTTTAATAAGGGCAACTTTCAAAGCTGTAAAAACCTTTTATGCCTTTGGTGTCCAACTAAAATTATTCTTTTGCAATAACTAAGTTAAAGGGCCATCAATGGTGGCATAGGATTTGATAAAGTGATGATAATAACCCATAAGTCTGAGAAAACTCTACAATTGTGAAATTGAAGAGGGAATAGGCCAAGTAGTAACAGCAACCATTTTTTCCTAATCCATTTCAACACTAGAACCCGAAACAACATGGCTTAGATAAGTAATACAAGTGAGGCCAAAAGAACATTTGGATAATTTAGCATATAACTAATGTTGAAGCAAAATGTCTAAAGCAGTAACCGAATGTTCAAGATGCAGCGACCATGAAGCACTACAAATCAAGATATAGTAAAAAAAAACCAAGACAAATTTTTGCAAGATTGGCTGAAAAATGGAGTTTATTAAAGATCGAAAGGTAGTCAGGGCATTAATAAGCCCAAAAGGCATGACAAGCCATTCATAAAGGCCATGATGTGTTCAAAAAGCTATTTTGCATATGTCTTTAAGCTTAACCAATATTTGATAATAACTAGCCCATAAATCAAGTTTAGAAAAAAATTGAGAACCAAATAATTCATCAAGTAACTCATTGATAGTAAGAATTGGAAGAGAATCCTTTATAATGATCACATTAAAAGCATGATAATCAGTATAAAATCTCCAAGTGCCATCTTTTTTTTGTAAACTAATAAGACAGGAGTGAATAAGGACTTGTACTTGGTTGAATCAAACCTTGTTGCAACATATTAGCAACCATTTTTTCAATCTCTACCTTTTGATTGAAGGGATAATGGTAGGGTCGCACCTTAACTGGTAGAACCCCATCTTGAAGAACAATGACATGATCATGCAATCAGAGAGGAGGTAAACCATGTGGAAGCTCAAAATCCTGAAAAAATTGAAACAATATCTTGGCTAAATCATCAAGAATATCCTTAGGGAAGTTATTGGAAGGAATTGGAATTGCGTCAATTGATTCATAATGTAAAGTATATAATTCAATAATAGCATCAGTAGCTTGTAGATGCTTGAAATGGCAAAATTGAATAGCAGTAAGAGTAAGGGATTTATCACTATGCAACGTTATAAATTAGTGATTTAAATAAAATTTCAAAGTACCTGAACTATAATATGCAATATGAGGTCCTAAAATAGCTAGCCAAGAAACCCCAAAGATTAACTTCAGACCTAGAAGTATGTAGAACAAATGTAGGGACTACAATAAGATGGCCTTGAATATAGAGTGGAAGTTCCTAGATAATACCTTCACCCACCAAACGATGGCCATTACTCACCTACAGTCTCAAATTATGGATGTGTTCGATTGGAAGATTAAGGTGATAAGCTAGCTGAGGTTGAATGATAGTGTTAGAATTTCCCCCCTTCCAGTAAAATTTACACTTGCATCCTTGAAATGGAGCCAATGAAATGAATGGTAGCCACACCCATGAAAAGATAAGTGATGAAGAACAAGGGACTTGTCCTGTGGTTTATCAGGTGACAAATATAGAGATGGAAGCTAAAAATCGTTGGTATCATACATCATATTGAAGTAACATATAATGACGATTAGGGCACTTGTGATTTTGAAAAAACTTTTCTTCACAAGTATGGTAAAGACCCTTCTCGAGGTGCAATTGCATCTCAACTAGAGTAATTTTCTTTATTGTGGTAATGGTTTTGTCGACGGAGTAGGCAATAAAGTTGTTAAGGGGGTTTAGAAGCAAATGAACTAGAGGAAGGGGAAACAAGGCTTGATGACTTGAAGGAAGCTACTGAAGGAATAAAAGGGGGCTTGGACTTTGGCATCATCAGGGACTTCTGATACTTGTCTTCGAAGAGACGGGCAAGAGAAATAGCTTGAGTCAAGGAAGATGGAAGTTGGGCTATAACATCTCGTTTAATCTCGGGCTTAAGCCCACTAAGAAAACAAACGATCAGAGCTGCTTTAGTAATACCCTCAGTCTGATTTGCTAAGACCATGAAATGCCGATAGTATTATGAAACTGTCCATCTGTGTGAGTTTAAAGAGTTGGGCACAAGAAGAATCGAAGTTAGGTGGCCCAAACTGGTTTTCGACAGCTTTGACCAATGCTGACCTAGATGGAATCAAATCTGCCTTCTGTAACATTTGAAACGAAGGAACCACAGCACCCTCCATATGAACAGTAGCAATGGTGAGATGTTGAGCATCAGAAGTGTCATAATAAGAAAAAAAAAATTGTTCTACGTAGAAAAGCCATATAAAAGTTGGGTTCGTTGCAGAGCACTGGAGTCAGGGTTCGAACTTCCAACAGCCAAGGATGGTAATAAACGGTCCATATTAGGAGTGAGAGCATCCAAAGCCTTAGAAATATTATTAACTGAGGATTCCAAGCGATCCATGCGAGACGTGGTGAAAGAGTCACGCTGCTCCTTTATTTCCATAATGCACTTCAAATCTGCTGCAACATTCTTCAAACGGGTGTTTTCGGCCATTGAAAGTCAATGAAAGCACTAAATGTAATGATCACACAAATAGTTGAACCAAATTGATATATATAATTCAACAATTGTAGTTCAACTTCTGGATACAATAATGTTTATCTCAATTTATAGGAATACTCATAGCAGCACAGGAAATTGAATCAGAAAAATAGTACAAGGAAATGGTAGATTCAGAGGGACTGCTATCAAAATTATCCACTCACATCTATTACTCCTTTCCACCTATATAAACTCATTTCCCCTCACTTTCCGCAATTTCTTCCGTACTCTAACACTCCGTCTCATTCTGTTAACTCCATCAGGTGTCCTGGATCCCTTATTTTCAGGATCTGATGCCACGTGTCTGATAGCACCGTTATGGATTGTTGGCCTTATCATCACACTTTTCTTGTCCTTTTAAAAAGCTATACCATAATTGAGTATCGACTACACTTACGAATCGAAGGAAACTTTCGTCTATTTTTCAATTAAACTTTCAAATAGAGTAAATATAAATTTATTCCATTTTGGTCTTTTCATTTCTGTTTCTTTTGGTTCTATTCTGTTCTATTATGTCATTTATAAAATTTTCAAGCATAGCCTATTTAACGACTGCGGTATTTCGTTCATGAGAACATAAAAAGAATATGAATAAATTAAATAAATGAAAAATTATATAACTTAGCAGCTAGGCTTGTCAAATGCTTTTAACAATACGTATAGCTAATTCGGGTAATAGACATTATTAATGAATTAATAAAATCATATAACTTTGCTAGTAACATTTTTTTAATGAGTTAGTAACATATTTTTAATATGCTGACATCTTATTTTCAAAGTGTTGGTAACCGTTAACAAATTTCTTGTAGTCCATATTGAAGTTGTAATGCTAATAACCATTTCGAGAATGTCTGGCAACTGGGAAGGATGGCCAACATATTTTGGTATTTAGAGACAACAAATAGACCATTTAAATGATTATTTTAATTTTGTAATTATTTACATTTATATGTTATATATTAATGTTAGTAATATATTAATGTTTTGTCAACTGGGAATATGGTGAGAGTTGCAACAATGAACGACGACAGGTATGGGGGAGTTGGAGAGGGCGATGGTGTGGAGAGAGTCATCGAGAGAAGTGTATGAGAATAAAGGAGAGTTTCTGAAATGAAGAGAAAGATTGAGGGCGTTTTGTTTTAAAGATACTAATTTGATCTTAAAATGTGTTCAGATCACACCTGGCAGCCCAATAAAATTGACTGCCCTGTTAATTGTATTTGTTCACTTAAATGGAAATTTGCATTAGAGTCTACAAAAGAAGATTAGTTAATTTTTTAAGGAACGAAAAAAATCTGCAAAATACTATCCGCATATATAAAGAAAAGAAGGAAACCTCCATCATATGCAAATTGCTCTTAGCAGGCGAAAATCATCATTGCCATTGACAATTCAGCTGTCAGGTTATAATTTTCCTTTTTAGAACACCAAATGTAACGTGATATTTGATGCACTTTGCATTTTCTACAGTGCAGTGGCTATGCTATTTAAGAATTTAAAATGGTTAAAAAAATAAGAAATTAAACTTCATTTAAAAAAAAACAAAATCTGTGCCCCCCCTTATTTGTAATGCACAATATTTCCTTTTGTGTAGGGGCATAACGGGAAATTTGAATACCATTTGATGTTACATATTGAAAAGGTATCTGTATAACATCTAGGTATATTTCACCCCACGTTAGGCATTAGGGTGCAAGAGCCTACATCTCGTTTTGTATTTTGCGCTTGTATGTTATATGCAAAGGGTTGTGTCTCATCAGAATGCTAATAGCAATGTTTTTGTTTTTTCAGTACATAACCAAAAGCACTTTACACTAGAATTTTCAGTTTAAATATGCTACAGTTAATTTAGTAGGACATCGTAATGTTACTAGGTGAAAATTGTGTGATACCAACAAATTAAATTTTAATAACAATTTGTTTGTGAAATAATAAACAAGAGATACTTTAAAATTGAAATACTAGATTTACTTTTTGCAAACGTACCACATCCTAAAGTCCCGCACATACAAAGAACACAACATAATGATGCTAATTTTCCCTGTATCATGTATCAAAGCAAGAGTCATCTTTTTTCCCCTATCTCCATGAAATTAATCAATGGCACAATAATTAAAACACGTGACTACTAATCAATAATGCTAGTGTTGACATGTTCCTACTTACATACATGATCAACATTTTTTCGTCTAAAATAAAATTTAGAGATAAATTTGGACCCTATAAAATAAGCTTAATGTAGAGGAAGATTCGAGCAGTTGAGAAGACATATATAGCTTTGGGAACATTTATAAAGAATCCATATACTACCGTTCAACTAATGATAACCTCAGTCACTATTCAAGTCAGGCTTATGGAAAATTGAAAATCCCATATAAGTTTATCTCACTTGTTTTAGGGGCTTAATGCTTTTTTGTTTTCTTCCAACCATTTCTAGCAACATCATTTCATAGCTATAAATGGCATACATGTGTAGACCCCTCTAACACTTCTTTTCCACATTTTTGAATTGCTAGTGTCTCTCCTGGAAAGAGCTTGCAAGACCCAAATTTGGGATGGCAAGAAATGCATTACACTAATATGTCATTGTATTGGTAGTGGCAGAAGATTCTAGTTCTAATCTAGTAGGGGAAAACACGATAGGCTTTGGAGGCATTTCCAGTCAATCTAGGCTTCCTTCTAACATGTCAATCACTCTACTTATTGTAGGTCTTTGACTTGGAAGCGTTTGAATGCACCACAAACCCACAATGGTCATTCTCTTCGTAATATCGTTTTCCTCCATGGTGTTCACCCCATCATGTCCCAAATTGTTGCCTTGCTCAAGTTTATCATAAATCCAATCTGGAAAATAAATCTCAAATGCGCAGTTGGCTTCAACATTCATGTTCTTTCGCCCTCCAACCATATCTAACAGCATCATTCCATAACTATAAACATCAGACTTACGTGAAACTGCTCCTACATTTCTATTCCAAACTTCTGGAGCAAGATATCCTATAGTCCCTCTGGCTTCTGAAATTGAAATGATACTTTCTTTCTTGGGACAAAGCTTAGCAAGCCCAAAATCTGAGATCTTCGGACAAAAGCTTTCATCCAAAAGGATGTTATGTGGCTTTATGTCAAAATGTAGAATTTGAGTGTTGCATCCTCTATGCAAGTATTCAAGCCCTCGAGCTGTCCCAATTGCAATTTGGTACAAATTTTCCCAAGTCAAGGATGGTGTAGTTTTATCAGCCCTGCTAGAAATGAACTTTTCAAGGGATCCATTGGCCATAAATTCATAGATGAGAGCCTTTTTTCTCCCTTCCAAACAAAACCCAAGAAGGGTGACAACATTAACATGGGAAGTTCTACTGATGCTAGCAACCTCATTGATAAATTCTTCTCCGTTTCCTTTGGATGACTTCAATATCTTCACTGCTACAAGGCAGCCATTGAGTAGCTTTCCTTCATATACAACACCATAACCACCTTGTCCCAATTTAACTTTGAAAGAATTGGTCATTTTCTTGACATCTACAAATTTATATCTTGTGAGAGCCAGAGGTCCCTGATTTCTAATGAAGGCCTCTATATTTTGGTCAACCTTAGAAGTCTTCCAGAATTCTATTTTCTGTCTCAATGATTTGATTGTACAATAGAAAATAGTAATACATATTAGCAGTGTTGCAGTCACTCCACTCGTAAAACCTATCACATATAATGGGTAAATCATTGAGTATGAAATATGATAGATTCCTTGATTTCTATGATACAATATGTGGCAAGAATACTTGAAAAAAAAAGTCTTTTAAAATAAATGAGAAAAAAATATTGTGTGATCTTAGAATGAAAATTTTTGACGTCTGCTATATTTAAATCTATATATATGCTAATTCAGATGGTACTATTTAGTTATATATTTATTCTTACTGCTTTGACTAGGTGCTCCTCTGATATGTGCCTAATCCCTTTTTGGCCTAGATATATATAAAAGGAGAAGCTCATTTAAAACCACCCAGATGAAGCAGCATCAACAACGGGGTAGTACGAAAAATAGCAAGAAATATCAACTTATACGGAGGATTGAATTGAAAGATAACAAATGCTACACAAAATTGTAAAGAAAAATATGAAACAATAAGTTCAATCCATTACCTATTATAAGTTTCCTCTTCAAATTCCGTGAATGTTCTGCAACTATGAGCAAAGAGAAATTAGAGAATATATAGTTGTCTAAAGTGCTAAACTCAATCGTGCAACTGTGTGACTGTGAGCATTTGTGTTGTTTCCTGATAATACACACTTCAAGAATTTTCAATTAGAAGTCTACAGCATTTTCATTTAGTTAAAGATAAAAATTAGTAATTTTTTTAAATGTTTGTTATTAGATTATTCAATAAGAATATAACAGATTTTTTCTTTACAACTAGTTGATTCTCTTAAGACATCCATCTACTAGTGATAAGTGTATTAGAGAACTTAACAACAACATCTAAAAGCCAGACCTGGGTTTTCTCTTCTTGGTCAATCTCCTGACACTGAAGATTTGTTAGCCAACTGGAAGTTGGGTTTGCAGGCTTGCTTATGAATAGCCAATCTTAATTAGTGTATCGTTCACAATATCACCCAGGTTGAAGATGAGGCTTTCATAGTTGTCAAAAGCAGAATTGTGGATGTGGGGAGTTAGGAGTATTGAGTATTGATTCCTTTTAAGTTCAATACAGAAAAGCAGGTCCACATCAACAACGAGAAGAATGAAACTGGGTCGGAAACAGTGGAACGTCTTCTCATATACAGGACGGGTGGATAGTACTTATATAAGCACTTCTGGATGCCTCTTTTAATGGCTGAGGGTTGTTAGATTTTCTTTTTGTAAGAAGTAGTAGGGGATTACAAGGAAGACTCAACAAGAACTAGTTAAAAGACTTAATGGAGGAGTTATCACATTTCCATCATGCCACAGAAAACAAAAAACAAAATACAAAATACAAAATCACTTGTAATAGAAGATAACTACTTTTGAAGATGTCAGCACTGAGCACCCACTTAATATTGGGATGTTGTCTAATTAGTAAGTAAGTTTTAGAGTTTTAACTCAGTCAACGCCTCTATTTTGTTGAATGGGAATGGCTCTTGCTTCTATGATGTTTCTAATGGAAACAAGCAATGCATTGCTGAGTGGGATTTTGGCAAAGTGGTTAGGAAGAAGATATGGGGTTCCATTGTTAAGTGCGAGGTTTATGGAATCTGGCTAGAGATATATTAATGATTTGTGTTCGCTCTCATCACCATTCATTTTAACAAAACAAAGACACAAATGCATTATTTTTCTACAATTGAAACAGAGCAGGCGAAAGAAAGAGATAGGTGGCATGGTGTTGACTATGAATACGTATTTGAAACAGGCACAAAATATCTCCACTAGTCTACAATAGAGTCAACTAGGAAAGCACCATTTATTTTCCTATTCCTAAGTTAAAAATAAGGAAAAAGATAAAAGCTTTAATTTTTGTAATGGGGAAAATTATGTCATAATTTTATTTAAACTGGATCATCGTTCACATGTATTAGTATCACATTTTGGATTCTAAAATTTAGTTCTTAAAACAAATTATATTAAAACCGAAACTCGAGTAAATTTACATGATTGACATACCTAATTTGTATGGATAGAAGTCCTGATTTTATATAAAAAAAAAAAAAAATTTCTCCAATTATATACAGGAAAATTTTAATTTTATTTCTATTAGCAGAAATTGGGTATCTTCTTCTAGTTGGTATACATACTCGAGTTGTGAAATTGTGACAAATAATTTCACGTCAATTGGATTGTTTATAATTACAATAGCATTCCTGATTGTGAGACGGTGAAAAAGATTGCAAAAACAGATAAATACCAGGAAGTGTGGATCCTTTGTAGCAATGCTGGGCAGCAATACTACCATCTTTGCAAAAGCACATCATCTGCTTGGTGGTTTGATTGTAGCCACAATACCCTTTAGAATCCTCACACTCAAGGCAATCTCTCGCTTTCCCTGCTTGGAAATCACTAAAAAAGGCACAAGAACGAATCAAGAACAGCAGCTCTAGCTCCTTGACACTTAGAAGGACTAGTTAGTTTGAAAGAAACTCTTTTATCACTCACTCAAAATAAAATATACATCAACTAACTACGCACCACCAAAACCTCACACTATCACCCAGGATTGGTTACTCCCACACTAGTGCTTTTCATCATTTTTCTGCTACACCGTCTTGCTGCCTCCATCCGCACCTATTTTTAGGCGAGTGAAGTCGACCAGATTATCTAAAAATGTTTATTTGTTTCCCTTATGTGTTTGTTTGTTTTTTAGATGATCTAAATAGGCTGCTCAAAATAATTCATTTTTTTCCCACAAATTGAGGCAATCCAAACTGGGTGTCCCAACGTTGTTATAGTTATATAACTACCGTTTTACAGTTCAAAGTCTAGATGAATAATAAATCTAACCTGGTGTTACGGGTAGGACAAAAGGTTATGGTATAATTTGCGGAGGCACCTAAAAATTTGCTGGTCTTATCATCATACGCGTAGCTGTAAGCGCTTGGGCAAGCACTTTTGAATATCTCAGAATAGGAAGATGGCTTGCAAGCTTCCTTCGTGTTATGCGCATCAATGCAGCAGTACTGGGGCGAGTTAAATGCCAAGCAGGGGCTCTTGCACGCCACCACTTTACCATCCAAGCTCGCAACCTTGAGCTCTGAGGGACACGTGCCGTTCAGATCCATAACGCAACCCGTGCTGGAGCAGTTATCACCGGAACCCCCTTGGGGGACAACGAGCATAGGGACGTTATAACCGTTTACCAAGCTGACGTCGTAGGAATCAAAGCTGCCATTACTGCCCAAAGAGAGTTCTACCATCGTGGCAGGCGGTGTGGCTCCATTGCCGGCGCATTCTAGCTTGCCTGAGCGGCAATCACCTGTGACGCAGGAGAAATTGCCCATGGAGTCTTGAGAGCAGAGAGTTCGACCCCAGATGCGACCTCCCCAAGAGGTAGGTGCAGAGATTGTCCTAGACTCACCCGTTTGCAGAACGAAGCCGGTGGTTGAATGACTCGCATCTTCGGTGCTCGAAAAAATGCCGGGCCATACCGTGTACTCGCATTTGTTAACTATTGTGAACATGGTTGAAATTAGTCCTGCAAATAGTATCCCGCAAATACATTAGACCAAATAATTGTAGAATCGGGGCAGTACAACTAAAATTACAGATTTCACTTTCGTTCATGATGCCTCACTGAAATTTCAATTTTGATTACCTGATGCTGATATATGAAGTGTTAATAGAAATGAGAATATGTAGCACTTCTTATTGTATGTCAAACGCAAAGGGTGGAGTCAATACTAATGTCATTTTGTTTTTGAAACTCCTTTGAGAGGTTTAAATTATAGTCTGTATTTGGATAATTTTTAAATTAAAAGATAAGTTTCATAATTATATCTATTTTGAATTTATAATTATTACTTATATAATATAATAAATATTGAATATATATTTAATCCATATTAAATAGTCATTTTTTATTTTTAATAAATTAAGTCTATAATTTTAATGTAAAACAAATAATATTGAAAGTAAAATTTTAAGATATATTTTTTTAATAAAAATAACATTATCTTTAAAAAAAATTATTTTTTATTTTAAGTGAAATTCGTATATATTTTTATTATAAAGAAAGTGTTGTGTAAATGACATAATAATTATTCTTTTTTTTTTTTTTAGACACTTTACACCTTCCAAGACCCGGCTTAAATATGTCATGGTCTATTGACAGTGTATTAGTGTCTATTGCTGTAAATCGTGACCCTGATAAGACCTCATTTTGAATCCCTGCCACAGCTCCACTCCATGTCAGTACTTTTTCTTGATTCCCCGCATTCTTGCCCGATGAAGGAGTTCTCCGTTTGACTATCTTCCTCACCATCATCCATGGACCATACTCTTCCTCCGGGATGGCTTTTCTGCAAGGTAGTAATTCCTCGTTCCTGGGTATTGATTCGCTTGGCTTTTCCTTATCCCCTAACCCTTGATCGGTGTCTGGTGATTTGTTGACGGGGCATTCATCCCTTTTGTGTCCGTATTTCCCACAGCTGAAGCAGATAAGATTTAGGCCCTCATATTCCACTGTAAAGACTGAGTTTCGGACTATAAATTTGGAAACTAACTTCTTGTTTAGATCAATCTCCACACTTAATCTGGCGAACCGACCTTTTTCTATTCTTGCATCATCCCCAACTCCAGTTGATTTGGGAAGAGGGATGACTGTGGGATGCAGCAAACAAATTGGAGAAATTTCCAATACAATGAAACGAAATCCTCGAGGCAAGGAAGACGCAGAACCATGCAAGCAAAGCAGACCTAAATTTGGCGGAACTAATAAGCAAAATGGAAATGACGTGGATGTAGCTGCTTTAGGAGAACAAATGCTCAGAAATAGTACGCAGTATTCAAAAGGAATACAGGACACAGAGAGCAACATGGGCCTTAGGCCCAAAGAGGTTAGAAGCAAAAACAACCCATGATTGCATCAAGTGGTGCATGGGAGCATTTATAAGGCCAGCAAAGAAAAGAACAAGCCCACACCACGTGCAATTGGCCCATATAAACGAACATCATCTAGTAAAATTGTTTTGGATCTGAAGAACCTTTCCTCTACAAGTGCTGGGCCCATTCCTTTGGAAGACCCTTCCAAACTGAAAATAAACACTAGCCCAGAAGACCATATAGGCCGAGGGATGAACAAGGAGAAGCCACCTGACGGAATGGAGGTAACCAGATCAATCAACCTACTGCAAAGGCAGTTGCTTGACTCGGACCCCTCGAAGCTGCTTGAGATGAGTAGCATCTTCGGTTTTGATCTGAGTTGATTACAAGTTGTTTAGCTTTCTCCTTTTTTCGGTGTTCAAAATGAATTTTGGTTTTTAGAATTGTAGAGGAGCTACCTTGAAGACGTTTCCTTTTCGTATTCATGACATAACCAAGGCCAATTCTCTGGCTATGTTATTGTTAGTTGAGCCTAAAGTGAGTGGTTGGAAGGCTGATAGAATTGTGAGAAAACTAGGATTCACTAATTGGATTCAGGTGGAGGCCACTGGATTTGCAGGAGGCATTTGGCTAATGTGGAACCAAGAGGTGTACTCAGTTAATTATATCAATTCCCATGAGTAGCTCCTTCATTGCAATGTGGAAGCTATCTCTACTGGAAGAATCTTTGCCCTTACTGGGGTTTATGGGGGCCCAAACCCAAGCAAAAGAAAGGCGCTATGGGCAGAGATTACTAAGATTGCTTCAAATACTCAAGGACCATGGATTATCTTTGGGGATTTCAATACTTATCTGAACACAAGCGACAAATGTGGAAGCAATAGACACAATTGGTATGATATACAATATTTCAATGATTGTATAAACTCTGCTCAGTTAATGGACCTTGGCTTTACTGGACCTAAATTTACTTAGGAGAAAGGGGAGGTGAAGGAACAAATTGATTGGGTCTTCGGTAATTTGGATTGGATTCACTACTTTTCTGACTCCTCTGTCCACCATGAACTATCTTATGCCTCTAATCACAAGTTGGTCAAAATCAACTTCCACCGAGATAATTTGCAAACTCAGAAAAAAGGAACTTTTTAGATTCCATGCAGCCTGGCTCCTAGAAGACTCCTTTAGCAGGGTTATGAATCAAGCCTAGAGAAGTAACAATTAGGTGGAGAATCTAGTCACTTTTACACAGGAGGTTACAGCTTGGAGGTCTCACTTTATGGGCAGCTTATCTTACACCAAAAAAAAGATTCTTAATCAAATCCAAGGAATTGATCGAAGTCTGAACCAAGGCCATAACCCTTTTTTAATTAAGCTGAGAAGCACTCTTTGGGGAGAGTATGAGAAACTCCTTTTATAGGAAAAGCTAATTTGGTTCCAAAAATCAAGATGCAATTGGCTTGCCTTTAGGGATCATAACACAAAATTTTTCACACCTCAACCATTGTAAGGAGAAGGAAAAACAGGATCGAAATGCTTAAAGATGACTCTGAGGTCTGGATCCAAGAACCAATAGCATTGGAAAACTTGGCAACCAAATTCTTCAAGGATCTCTACACAAAAGATGATGAGATTGGTCATAACCTCTCCATTCCCAATGGATTTCCTACCTTAAGCTATCAGGAGTTTGAGCTTATCCAATGTGAGGTCACAGATAGAGAAATTAAAGAAATAGCCTTTAGTATAGGATCTTACAAGGCTCTAAGCCTTGATGATTTGCAAGGCATCGTTTTCAAAAGTCAATGGGATACTATTGGTTCTTCAGTGTGCAGCTTTGCTAAAAAAGTCTTTTTGGAGCCAAGCACTATTGGGTCAGTTAACCAAACTCACATCGCGCTCATTCCGAAAATAGAAAAACCACAAACTATTAAGGAATTTAGACCCATCTTCCTTTGCAATGTGATCTTTAAGATTGTGACAAAAAATCATTGCAAATAGATTAAAAGGGTCCCTCAATAAGCTAATTGGGTTTAACCAAAGTAGCTTTATCCTAGGTTGCCAAAGTAGGGACAATATTATCATAGCTCAAGAGATTATCCACTCCATGAGACAGAAGAGAGGGAACAAAGGCTACGTGGCAATCAAAGTAGATCTTGAGAAGGCTTATAACCATCATTTGGGACTGGAAGAGGATTAATAGATCTCTCCTTCCATTGGTTCAAAAAGTCATAGCTAACATTGTTCCCCCCACCCTCCACTCTAGGTAGGATGTAGTGATATGGAGAAGAGAACAAGATGGTTGCTTCTCGGTCTGATCTGCATACCGCATAATGACTATAGGTGATCGGGATTGTGGTAAAAAAGTTTGGCAAAATGTTTGGATGTGGCCTATTCCAGAAAAGATTAGAGCTTTCCTTTGGTTACTAGTTTATGATAGACTTCTTACATGTGATCTGAGAACAAAAAGCGGCCTAGGGGGAGGTAATGAGTGCTCCTTTAGCTGTGATGAGATTGAAACCTCCCTCCATTATATGAGAGACTGCAACAGAGCCCAATACATTTGGAAATTCTTGGTAGATGAGAAGCACTGGATTAGATTTCTTTCTCTCTCACGTCAAGAGTGGTTGGAGTGGAACTATCGAAATGAGCTTGGGAAATATTCTCACAATAACCTACCTTGGAGGAAGATCTTTGCATACACTTGTTGGTGTTTGTGGATCTCCCATTGCAATCAAGTTTTCTCAAAAACTTCAGAAAGCAACACTAGCATTATCCATAAGGTCTTCTGGCTAACTAACTTCGATGTGCTCCTAGGCACATGCCAAACAAAGCTTCGAACCGGAAGGGAAGAGAGCTTTATGGGAACCTCCTCATCAAGACTAGTACAAATTGAATACTGATGGCTCTCAATCGGCTACTGGTGCAACAGCTTGCGGAGGGATTATTAGAGATAACCTTGAGTGTTGGAAGTCAGGTTTCGTCTGTAACCTAGGTTTTGGCACCATTACACATGCTAAACTTTGAGACATTCTTTAGGGGCTTCGAATAGCCTGGGACCTTGGCATCAATAAGTTAATCATTAACTCTAATTCCTGCACTGCAATCTCCCTTATTAAGAATGGGTGTGGAAGAATGCACCCCTACTTCATTATAGTGGAAGAAATCCGCAATATCCTAGATAAACCTTGAATGGTGATCCTCATACATTGTTATCGGGAAGCGAATTGTAGTGCCGATTGGCTTGCTAATTGGGCTCAAGATCATCCTTTTGGTTGCCAAATACTCCATACTGCACCGATGGAGCCCAATCCCATTCTCAATGAGGATGATCGTGGAGTAGCCATGCCTCGCTTTATCTTTTCTTAGTCTGCCCTTTGTTTTGTTATGGGCTTTTGCCCCTTTTGTATCCAAAAAAAGAGATATGCCACGGTGGAAGCAGACATGGGGTTCCACTGCTAACTGCAAGGTTTATGGAGGATCAGTGCTTTGGGTTCAGGTGTTGTTGGTGGCAAAATATTTGACTATGAACACGTATTTGAAACTGCCACAAAATATCTGTACGAGTCTATGAGAGACGAGTCAACTACGGAAGCCCCATTCGGTTTCCCATTCCAAAATCAAAATGTAAGGGAAAAGATAATAATAGTTAAACGCGTGTTCGAGGCGGCCGCAAAGTGGCCCTACATAGAAGACTCAACGAGGAAAGCACCTCCTCAGTTTCCAATTTCTATGTTAAAATTATAAAGTGAATGTTGAGTTCTTATATATTTCATTAATTATATATTCAGCACTTAGTAAGATAAATGCAAAGCCAAAGGCACTTTACACTCCATTGTCCAATAACCAAAAAATAATGACGTTAATACTTCGTTACTCTGTAATATGTATCAATGCGAGAGTCACCCTTCAAATGGAAATGGTACTGCAAACCAGCAATAGGAAAATTAAAAAATGACTTTAGAAGTGAGCAATAGAAAGACGTATGGTTTGATTTGATTTGTGGAATTTATATTCAAAAGAAGAAGATGAATTCTGTAAGAGTCAACGAGGAAAGCCCCATTCAGTTTCCCATTCCAAAGTCAAAAGTAAAGAAAAAGATAAAAGCTCTAATTTTAGAAATGTGAAAATTATTTCATAATTTTATTTAAACTAGATCATCATTAGCATGTATCAGTATCACATTTTGGATTCCAAAATTTAGTTTTTAAACAAAATTATATTAAAACTGAAATTACAAGTAAATTTATAGGATTGACATAGACACGGATTTCGTGCGATGCTCCTAAAATCTGGTTTGGGTAAGAGAGGGGAGAAAAGACATATCTTTATGGGCCCATTTCTTCCTTTCTATTTCTCTCTTACATGTCTTTATAGTTATCGTAGAAGATTAAGATTCGATTTGTATGGATAGAATATGTGATTTTATATAAAAGTTAATTTTAATTATATTTTTATTAGCAAAAATTGGGTATCTTTTTCGAGTTGTGAACATGTGATAATTAATTTCACGTCAATTAGATTGTTTATAATCATAATAAAACTCCTCATTGTGGGACGGTGAAAATGATTGCATAAAGAGACTAATACCAGGAAGCGCAGATACCTTTGTTGCAGCGCTGGGCAGCAATACTGCCATCTTTGCAAAAGCACAGCATCTGCTTGGCGGTTTGATTGTAGCCACAATACCCTTCACTATCCTCACACTCAGCGCAATCTGCAGCTCTTCCCCAATCCAGCACAAACCCTTTGTTCATAGCCTTACCAAACCCAGTACCCAATGCACTACTATCGATCTCATCCTTCTTCACTACCACCACAACCTTCTCCTCACAATTCAGACTATCATAATCATCGGTCTTATTCCCCGTCAGAACGTAAGACAGATTCGATGTTCCACTACTTTCAAAGCACTCTATGGGATCGGGAAGTATAACAGAAGAAACACTGCAATTGAAGTAGAAACGGAGATTCAGATCCAATTGATTATAACTCAAAGGGAGGGTGCCTAAGGTAGCATTGTGACGGGCTCTGGGGCAAGATTGGTTCACCACATCAATGTCAACAAGGGTAAGTGTAAAAGCATCGTAGTTTATATCTGTTACATAGTATGTATTGCTTGGAAGAGCGAGGATGGGTTGGCCATTATCGGAGCATATGAGCCCAAAATCAGGGTAACCGCAGAATTGGCGGGTGGCGGTGGTGATATTATCCACCCAGAAGGGGTAGCGAATGGGAATTCCATTACCGCAATCAGAAGACGAACATATTGAAGAGTATGTATGGGTATAACTATTTGTGAGGAAGAGGAAGGAAAGAGCAGCAAACAAGTATAAGGATTTTGACATGATGATCACCAAGTATTCGAAAAATATAACAGGTTAATGGTTCAAAAGAAACAGAGCGAGACTAAAGAACTGGCTGTTGATTACCAAACGCGTATTCGAGACGGCCACAAAAGGGCCCTAAGAAGACTCAATCAGGAAAGCGCCTCTCACTTTCCTGAAATTACGGCATTAATTGTATTTGCACCATTTCATCATCTACACGTCAGGTGACGAGTCCCCCATTTTGAATTCCCAATTTCAGCATTTATATGTAGAAAATAAAATGATACATTAGGTATCAGTTGATAGCAATCGTCTAGTTGTAACCAAACAATGCGAGAATAAACAGTAATAATTTATCTTTCATTCAATGCAAATACAAATGGCAGATTTCATTCATGTGTGCAACAAATAATGATTCAAATGAAAGATTATAGATACAAGAGCTCAAACTCTCCGTAGACTTGCCCCAAATCCAACATGGAAAGCCAACCACTACATGTTCCATATATATATATATATACATATATGTTTGCCTACCTGACCACAGATTTACATAGCTTTGGGTTAAGGGACACGTTGATGAAGTGCAAGAGGAAAATGATAGACACGATTCCTGGGTAAACATCCTTCAAATTTTTTTTCTATAAAGTTTATATAAAATTTGAAAAAAAATAAAAACAATAAATGTATACACAAGATTTATTCCTTCTCTATATTATACTCCTTTTTTTCATCTATTCTCTCTTTAAAATTTACATAAACTTTATAACCGATATATATATATATATATATAAAGGATTCACGTCAACATTCATTTTGATTTTTGACAAAGAGAAAAGAACAGGATGTTGACTACAAGAGTGGCCCTACTTAGAAGAGTCAACCAGGAAAGCACCGCTCAGTTTCCGACTTTTATGCTAAAATTAGAAAGTGAATGAGTTCTTATATATTTCATTATGTATTCAGCATCCAGTATGATAAATGCAAATCCAAAAGCACCTTGCACTTCATTTTCTAATAACAAAATTATAATGATGCTAATAGCCTGTCATTGTTACACGTCTATATTAGCTTTTTCAATTCTAACGTCATATTTTGGGGCTCTATGATAATTAAAGTTTGAAATGGTGGAGCCAATACATTATGTAATTATTGGAGGCCTTTTCACCCTATTAATCCACCAAAAGAAACATCCATCCAGAAACTCCGCTGCCAAATCAATTTCCCCAAACACTTTGAACAGTTATTTTATCATTGATTGTCACAAAGTGTGACGAATCCAAGTGTGATTCGTCACATCCTTTAACGAATCCAAGTGTGATTTGCCACGCAATGTGATGAATCCACATTAATTTTCTTTTTAAAAAAAAAATTCCATCTTACCAAGTGCAAATAACCATTAAACTGGCCGACCCATCGTAAGCACGCCGCAAAATTTGAAAATAATGTGCCAAAACACAAATACGAACACAAAGAGAAAAATCACGCATATTAATAACTACGAGTACCACAAAGTTATCTTCTAATTTCTCTTTCAACCCGTCTATGTACTATGGGTTCTTCTTCTTTTTATTCTTCCTCTTGTTCTTCCCAAGGCTCACTTTTTTTGGGCAATGGGGGATCAACCTCCACTCTAGGCGAATGAAATGACGAGATCGACTGATTTCGAGTTACGAACCTATTATTGTTCGTGCAACAATCCCTCGTGTCAAGAAAATTAACTATACTTCACACTATAGTCGATGAATTAAAAAAGAAAGTCATGAAGGACTTAAAATCATGTTGCATCTACCATTGCATAGGTGAAAAAAAAAAGGCCGTAACACTTCTAAAATCCTTTTGGACAGTTTACCATATAATAAGATGGTCAGAAATCCCCAAAATCTCCATATAGCGATGTCAATACATATGATCTAGTGCTTCTAAAGTCCCCTTGTGGTACTGTAGACATAAAAGAAGAAGGAACTACACTTCCAAATGGTATGGATGAATTGGCTAGACAAGTGGCTACATTATACTCATCATTGTCCTCCAATTTTGACCTAATCAAGTTTGGAACAAGGCCCTCATCGTCATGAACCCAACAGCTTGCTTTCTTGGACTCCTTTCTAGAATGGATGGCCTAACAATCTTTTGTGCTAACAATCTCTATGTTCCCTTAAGACAAATTGCATATATTGGAGTTAAAGGGTTAAAGAGAGGTATTTGTGTGAACTTAACTCCAAAAATCAACTTAATTTAAAGTTGAGTGTAGATATAGTTGAGCGTACTTAAGTTAACTTAAATAAAGTTGAAAAAAGTTCACTTAAGCAAATTGGGAAAAGACGAGTTAAGGATATGCACTTTCTGGTAGAGTTGAGAAGATGCACCTCTCATAAAGTTGAGGAAAGTGTCTAAAGTTGAAGTGTAGTTGAATGCAACTTTTGATAGATTGAACATAGCTTTTTTGTTTTGTTTGCTTTTACTTTTTAGCATAGCCTATTATGCTAGCTAGTGAGAAGCTGAGCGATAATGATGTCTAATTTTTAGCAATGTCAATTATTGTTTTTATGTTGTTAGGATCATGATTCTTAGTTTTTAGGAGAATAGTTAAGTATTAAATATTGCTTAATTAAGTTGTAATAGTTTATCTATAAATTAAGAAATGAAATAGAGCAAACTATGCTCTGCTCCTTAAAATTTCCTTGCCTTTTGTTTAAGTTCCATAACTTGTGATTCCAACATCTAGTATCAAAGCATTTATGATTTTTTGAGGGGTTGTGAGTGAGAAAACCAATAAGGAAATTTACCACAACTCACCTTTGAATCACTATTTTTTCCCCTATTTTAGCTATGGCATTTTCTAACCTCCCTAGAGTTTCTCCACCCATTTTCAATGGGCAAAATTATCAAATATGGGCTATTAATATGAAAACTTGCCTTAGATTATTTGATCTTTGAGAATATGTTGAAACTAAAAATGCTGTATACCCCTTACTAGCTAACCAGATCAAATATCATTAAGAAGAGACGATCAATAAGTATAGAGCTCTTTTTGTTATTCATTTAGTCATTGATAAAGTTATCTTCATCGGGACAATAACCTACAAAACCACTAATGAAGCTTATGAGAAGTTAAAGGTAGAGTTGCAAGGGAGTGATAAGACTCAACAAATGCAAATTTATAACCCAAGAAGAGAGTTTGAGCTACTAAAATCAAGGAGTTTGACCAAGTAAAATACTATATCAATGAGTCATGACAATAGTAAATAAGAACAAGTTACCTAAGGAAGAAGTAGATGAGAGAAGGATCGTGGAGAATGTCATGTAAATGCTTTTTGAGAGGTTCAAAACAAAGATCTCTTTGCTGGAAGACACCAAAGACATGACACAACTTTCTATAGTTGAACTTGCAAATTTCATGCCTTAAAACAAGAACATGATTGGCATGCCATATGAGATGATCTCACAGCCACAAGCTTAACAAAACATTCAAGTCCTTACTTTATTAACATAATGATTAAGTCCAAGGTAGGCAATCAAATGGAAATAATTTTAAACTATAATACTTTTCACTTGTAATATCAAAATCAAGCTCATATTTACAAATAAATGTATAGTCAAATTTGATTCTTAACAATTTTTAGAAATTCCAACAAGATGTCCACGTCCCAAAAGATTTATGAATAGTCAAAACAACAATTTGCAATAAAGAGAGATTTGCTATCAATTTCCTAACAATAGGCATATCACGAGGGTTGAGGATCCTACCTATAGTCTATGGAGCAAGCACTACAATATAAACATACATATACAAAGACAACACTCCATTTATATTGACAAACTAGCCATTGGCTCTTCACTAATAACTCTCCTAAACTACATCAAATAAGGATTAGACAAATTTTCTTATCTATAAAAATAAATAATAGAATGAGCCATAATACTCAATGAATAAAAAATAAAATATGACCATTAAAGAAACAAGCGAGCACAAAGTTTCCCTACATAAGATAGGTTTTAACATAATAATAAATAATAGAAAATTTATATATGGAAAAACATGCTAACATTCTTATAAGAATTCAAATTTGTAATTTTTTAGAAAGATGTATAAAATAATTAATATAAATAATAAGTTAAAGTATTTGGGTTAATGAAAATTAGTTCATTACATTATTACTGAAATAAAATGCAAGAAAATGATAAACACATAATATTTTAATAAAGATGTAAAATTTATAAGAGATACTTATGAAAAACAAATAAATTGGATAAAGAAGCAAAAAACACATTTTAACATTTAAAAGTTCAATGCTGAATAGAAAATGGCAATTATACTAAAAACAATTTAACAAAAACAATTTATTAGGGAGGTTCTTGTAGAACTCTAAGATTTAAGATTTATACTAACATTGGCACACAATCCATGAGAGTAAATAACTATATATTTAATCTCAGAGAACTACAAGTATAACTCACAGGTAGGACTACCATCACTATCCTTACTTATCACCATCGCTACAGCCCTTAAACATTTCGATAGTACTTAATTATAAAAATTATGTGGTAATATCTAGGGTGCACTAAAAACTAACAATACTACTGTTAATAACTAGCATTTTGCATAATCCCACCTTATACACACACACACACACACATAATAAATAAAGTCCATATACCAATATCTCTTACATAAAACCTGTAATAAAATTTCACAACTACAAATAAAACATTTCATAACCATAGATTGTTTTGAACAAATTTCACATAAATGTATTGAGATAAACATTTCAATGTTTCCATTTTTCAAAATAACACTTAGGATAGTTTATAATTTTACATTCAACTCAATAACACAATCATATTTTAAGATAACATAATCTAAAAGATTTAATATCCAAAATATAGACATTCAAGAAGATACTACCTAAAAAGCCCATCTTAATGGACACACATAGGTGGCACACAAGAAACTAAAAGATTTGAAATAGGAAAAGAAATTTAAAACATATTATCCACTCAAAGTATTTTTAAGATGATGTTTAGTTCTTCATTATTAATCCATTGTCACCTTTTTGCATAGTATTTGAATTGTTTCCTAAGACAATCATAACAATTCTTTCAATTCAAGAACTTATTAAATTTAGGTAATAGGAATTACCCTGAGTTAAATCTTAGTCTTATTTTTTACTTCTACTTCTAGCACAAGCTTGTCATACTTGAACTTAGTTAATCCACTACATCACTTAATTTCTTATCTAAGTTTCCTACTCAATCATTCTTACTTGATTAGAATCCATAAATGATTTCTTTAAGCAAGTACTGTCTTAGTTTAAAATTTAATTTATTTTACTTATCTATTATCTAGTTGAATTCTTACTTCTTGTGTTTAGCCTATCTTAATGTTTAACTCCCTTTAATTATTCTATCACCTATTTAATTCTTTTCAGTAGTGTTAATCTATTTTAGTTCATCTAATTTACTACCTAAATCACTTTCCATTCCTAGCACTAGTCATTTATTTAAGTCACCTTGTGTCAACTATAATAAGCCCTGTAAAAACGAAGTAAGAAATTTTACTCCCTTACCACATTCCTCAGTTCCAACTCAACCCTTGATATAATTAATTTAGTTACTTTATTGCTCAACTTGCTTTAGGCTATCTATTATTAAATTCAGTTTTAATTTTAAGTGCTATCCTACCTTAATTTTTACTTCATATTGATTTAGATTAATCTTCCTACATTTGCAGTGAGTATGGTAATTTAGAAAATGATGTAATTCCACCTCATCATAAACAAAAACCAAACCCATCTAATTTTTTTTTAATTTGCTTCATATTGCTTAACCATAAAGCATGTAGTCTAAAAAAAATTACTTTATAGGTCACATTTAACATTTATAGCAAATAAGCCTCACCTCAAGTACTGACTTGAACACTTACACCATAATTACCAATTTACTTATATTAATCTGCAATAAAAGGCCTATTTATAAGATTGTAGAACAAGAATTTAAATTAGCTATGGGCTAAAACCCTTTCAACCAAAAGCCAACCGAGGACAAGAAAAACAAAGTTAATCCCTCAACCAATTTTTAACCTAAAGACTCACAAGGATCCATCACTATAAAAGAAAATGCAAGATACCAACCTACTCAAACAACTACAAGAGAATTTAAGGGGATGCAGCACTTTGCACAACATGATTAAGAAGGGATGCTATAGAAATGCAAAGGATGGTTGCACTTGAATTTTTTTTTTTAAAGAACTAATAGAAAAGGGATGAGGTGAAAAGTAAAGTTAGAAATCACATGAAACACTCACCAATAGGAGGTAACATGATGTAGAGTTTTTGGAAAGAGGAAGATGCCTCAAGCTACGCAAACTTAACTAGAGAAAAAGAAACAATTTGATGCAACATTAATAGGTAAGAGATTAAGCACAATAGATGAAAGATAAGTGGCCTAGACAAGCGACAAAGTAAAACAAAAGAAATGTTGCCCACTTGGTTTATACTTTTAATTGGCTAACCGAAATAAAGGAACGAGAGTTTCGATTTCATAAACCAGAAAGGCACCTTAATTGAGCTCAATTGGGTAATGGGATGAGATGTCCTTTCCTCAAGGTAGCAACAACAACAATGATGAATTGAAGATCTATTGAACAAAAAGGAAGGGCTAGGGTAGTGAGATAAAATGAGCTTTGGTCTTGTTGAAGTAAACAAAGGGAAAAAGAAAAGAAAAGAAAGGAGGCATGTGAGAGAAAGCCAAAAAGGGCCACATGAGTTCTAGATACTTTAGTAAAAAAATCTTAAAGGGATCAATGAGCAATTTTTGAAAGAGTATGAGTCATGAGGAAGCTTTTGAAAAATTGTGATTTAGCCTTCCATCTATAGCATGTATAATAAAGAGAAGAGAAAGAGAGAAGAAAAGGAAAGTAACAAAGCAACCTTGCTTTATTAAATTTTATTTTAGACTTTAGTTTATTTAAATTAATATATTATTATTTATCTTTCTTTTGTTAGTCAAATTATTTAAGTCTTCATTTCCTTTTTTTTTCTTGGTTAGCTTTAATATTTAATTATATGTTTTAATTAATTTCCTTATTACTTTAAATCCCCAATTTATTAGGTCATTACACAAATGTACAACAAGCAGTGGAGTAAAGAAAACCCTTTAGATAGGAGGTGAATTCCAGTGAAGTTGTAATATTAATAGCACAAAAGCCAAAACCACAAATTTTTGGTACCTCAAAGAAGCAAAATGGGGGAAAGAAGGGTAAATGGAAGAAAGAGCCGTGGCAAGGCAACAAGAGAAAATTTAAGAAGGACAAGTTTCCAATATTTCCTTAGTGCTAAAAGACAAACTGTGCAGAAAACTACTAATGGTTTAGACATAAAGTTCACTGCCAATATAGTTTGGTCATATTAACATAGTTTACAAAGCAAAGAAAATCAAAATAAGCACCCTCAAGTCCAACTTGCACAAGTACCTAATAACAATGAAGTTAAAAAAGGGAGGTTGTTTACCGCCACTATTGTTAAAGAATGTTACAAAACAATTGTAGACACTAATATGTGGCTAATCAATAATGGATGGATGCATTATATGACAAAAAACTTGACCACTTTCGGAACTTTGAATAAGGGTTATTCCTCTAATGTCAGACTTGAGATGGAAGGCTTGTGGACACCAAAGGAAGAGGTGCAATTGTTATTCAAACACTTTCAGATACAAGACTTATAAAAGATGTCTTTTTGTTCTAAAGTTTAGCCAAAATCTACTCAATTTTGGATAACTCCTTGATAAAAAATTTACTCTATCATTCAAGAGTAAAATATGTGAAATCTTTGATTCTGCTAGCATAAAGATATTCTCAATTAGCATGAACAAAAAAAAATTCCCTCTTGAGTTGGAAGACCATAAAGGAAAATTCTATATTAGGGGTGTATATGGGCAAAGTTGGATCAAGCATCTAATTGGCCCAAAGCCTAGCCAGATTAAGGAATCAGACTTGTTTTTGTGCCCGTGGCCCTATCCAGCCCAAAGAAACCTAATGCTATATTAGGCTGAGACGGGTTAGGGCAAGCCCAACCAACTCTAACAAGCCCAAAAATATATATTTTTTGAATAACTAATAAATCAATTATTCAAGAATAAAAAACTAGTTCCAAATAAAAATAAAGGCATTTAAAACAAAAGCTAATGCTCCTAAATATATATTCAACAAAGGTACTCATCATTCATTAACCATTCAATTCTAAACTAGAATCCAAAAAAATAAATTACTGAAAACATTATAAAGACTTAAAATAATAACATACCTTAAAACAAAAGTAATCATCCAGTGTTGTTTTGCCAAAGTTACCATCTCTACCAAAGTGTATATTACCTATAAGCAGCAAATCAACTATTAGAGAATCTGAAGTATTAAAGCTACAACAATAAGGACTTAACAAATAAAAAAAGAATAAAAACATTAATTTTTTTTGGGTATACATCTTGTGTTAAAAATCAGGGCAAGTTCATAAAATTGAATGTATTGATAAATTTCTTTTAATAAAACAAATTTTCATCGAGTTTTTATTAACTTCTTTGTATTTGCTTTAAATCAAACAAATAAAATTTAAAAAATTTTCCTGTGAACATACATGAATATAGTGATACGATTTTGATATATGAGAAGTCCAGTTATAAGCATCGAAAAGAGAAAATGATGAGAGTGGTGGGTCATATGTTGATGCTGTGCTAGAGTTGAAGGCATGTGTGATTTATAAGCTACGTTGGGGGCTTAGATGGAAGAAAAACAAAGGGCTTAGGTGGAAGAAAAGCTATATTGGTGGGTCATGTGCTGTTTTTGGTTCATAAAATTAAAACTAATTTTTAATTCTACTTTTTTTCCTTGATGTTTCAATTTATCATCTCTTTAATATTTTCATTCTTTGTCTGCATTTCATGGCTTAAGTTAAATTGTAATGAATTCAATATGTACAAAATATAACTCACAAAAAAATAAAACATGCACAAATATTAAAAAAAAAGATTGTATATTAGCGAAGATTACTTACTATCATCTTTATCTTATCATTTCACATATCATAATATCTTATATACTAACTCAGATGATAATATAAGGCATATATAAAAGATGATACTTCTCCCTATAGGAATTCATACTATCAACTCTCTCATATCATGCATAAATTAAGCTATTAGGAGCCCATGTGCATTTCTAATTTAAAGTCTATAATATCCATAGGAAGAGTTAAATAGCCACATTTATACTGACTAGTTTTTTCAATCCCCAAATGTAACAATTGTTTACTAAAAAATGAATTCCAATGCATTTTCTCTACAAACCATCTAATATGGAAAGCAAGTATCATAAGTATCATAAGGCTACTAATTATTCAAGAAAGCTATTAACACTAACTTAGCTTATATTAGCCCAGCAAGAATAGATCAAGCTTATATCAGCCTAGCAAGAACAAATCAAAGCTTATATTAGACTAACAAGAACATATCAAAAGGTATCTAGTCCATAAGACCACAACAACATATCAAAAAGCGAATCAAAGGTGAAGGACAGATTAGCATGCAACCACAAGATCAAAAAGACTACCGTACATATTTGACTATTTGCAATAATGGCTGCGTGCAGTGGCTACTAGCTACGTTGATGGTAGGAGCAAAACATCTGTGATGTGTAAACATGTGGTCTGTGCACAGTGTGCTGTGCATGGCAATCTCAAATCGATGAAGCAGAATGTCATGGAGATGTGGATATCGTGGCTCAATCTTGGTGGTAGCAGTTGATGGATGAAGTGAAGAGTTGAAGATGAAGATGAGCTCGATAGTGGTTGCAAATGGCTACCTCCTTCTGGCTAAGCTCGATGCATGAATGTAGAAAACGCTGAAAATGCTAAAAAGTGAAAACTTGAAGGCAATTATTTGTTAAGTGGGTTAGGCCAGTGGCAATGGAAAGTGGGGAATAGACTGTACCACAGCTTATAAAAACAAAGGCTAACTTTTTTTTTAATGTATATATATAAGGTCGGGTCAGGCAGCCATTGTTTAAAGGCTCTGCTAGTGGCCTAACCCAACCTAGCCCGATTATGCCAGGCTATATTGGGCCCTTCAAGGCCATCAGGTTAATGTACACCCTTAATTTATATTGGGCTAGGAGAAAATGGTAATTTTTTATATAAAAGACTTAGACATGTTAATTTTTCTTCATTGAAATTGCTTCAAGAGAAAGAGTTGGTATCAAATTTGTAGTATGTAAGTGGATGTAATGGAATATGTGGAGTATGATAGTTGGAAAAGTTAGCCAAAATGCCTTTTCCTACTGATTCAATCTTAAAAGTAGCTAGCAAGTTAGAGTTTATTCATTTAGATGTGTGTAGACCAATGAGCATACTATCCTTAAATGATAATAGATACTTCCTCTTGTTTATTGATGATTATATAAGATATTGTTGGGAGTATTTCTTTGAGTAGAAGTCTCAAGTGTTCACTGAGTTCTAAAAGTTCAAAACAATAGTAAGGAATCAATGTTCATTGAAGACCAAGACCTTGACCTTGGAAACTAACAATGGGATTAAGTATACCTCTAGTTAGTTTAATGAGTTTTTCCAACAAGTAGGTATACATCACCACTTCACCATGACGTACACACCATAACAAAATGGTGTGAAAGGAAGAACAATGTTATGACCTAATTTTTTAGCCATGACTGGCTCATAGGCTAAACCAATCTAGTAATTAGCCTAGCCTATTAAGCCTCAAAGATCTAAACTCAATTATAATGCCATAAATTAAGCCATCTCACATACCTCACATGTTTCAAAAATATGATGCATATCATATAATTCACTTGGGGTTTGTTGGAAATCTAGTAGTACCTTCCCTAGAGTTGGGCATCCCAACTTCTACAACAGTTCAATCTAACATCAATACAAATAATATCAAGTTATATTCAACAAAACACTTTATCAAGAAATTATAAACAATATATGCACACGTTCAAAGTGGCCATAATGGGCCCTATAAAAGATATGATACCTATCATCCCTAAACTACTCTTACACCTACATACCACCACATTATAAAGTTTGATACCAAATGCACAAAACTAAGCACATACTTAATATATTTGGTAGCACACAAGCTCCAAATCATCTCACTCTTTTGCTTGCTAATTTATAAAATGATAAAAGAAAGAAATAAACTTACCAATGGCTTAGTAAGCACATAAATAACAAAGTGCGCAAAAGGGAAACAGACATACATTTAAGTTTTTAGAAATCAAGTAGTTAAAAAAAATTTAAGCAATATTATAATTTATAACTAAAATGAAAGGAAATTATTTAATAAATAAGAAATTCTTAAATAGAAACCAAATTTCCTAAATAAAAAGGAAACATCATAGAAAGGGGCATTATAGAAAGGAACAAACCATCAAGTGCCTTTACACTATTAAACCACAACATCCTATCTCTTGCCATCACACTTTATACATCACATCTCTGTGCTTTTACAATACACATCTAGCATTTCAAGTCCTTGCACAGGGTACATCACATCGTAATGCTATCACAGAATCAAAACTCATTCTATATGCAACACTAACAACTACAAGGTCTTAACCAAATCTACATCCATTATTTTATTTAAAATGGGAGTAGAAAATAAAATCCAATAAAAATAACATTTTAGGTGACTTAAAATAAAATAATGAATCAAAAAGAAATAATAAAATGAATTATTCATTAATAGAGTCACCATAAAATATGGAATAACAAAATAATATAAAACACTTCTCTTACAAATATATATTTAAACACATCATTACTTTCACTTCCCCAATTTTTTCATTTGCATTCCACATGTACATAACTTTGCCATATTCTAATTATCTATTTGCTTATTAATTTATTTATTATTTTATCATATGAATATGTATACACATCTATACTTGTATCACACCACTTGATTTAAAGTTAACATAGATTTTGTTTTCACTAAGACAATGAGTGTGTAAATCATAAAATGAAGTTTGGGCTAAAAACAATATAACATGAAATAAAACAAAAATGCCATTTTGTTTTTTGTACACTCACTAATTAAGATTGATAATAAAGGTCCCTATTTTCTGTTAGTTAAGGTTGAACCCCAGTTGAATGAGTCTCTTGGATATTACCTTAAATTATGTTCAACATGAAATAAATAGTTTAGCTACTCAACTTGCATCCATAATTATTTATATAGCCTAATATACTATCTAATACATAAATCCCTAAATCTTTACATACATTCCTATCTTAGATACAAACCATAAGTTTAGATTTTTCAAACTAAGCCTTATAATTCAAATTAAGCTTAAAACTTCTTTTATAAAGCTTGATAATTGAAGATAGTAGCATTAATTTGCTACTTGAAAGATCAATAATGAAACCCCACTTAGAAGGTCCAGCCACAGCAACAACAAAGAGTAAAGGAAACATTGAAAATTTTAGAAAGGAAATTGAAATGAAAATAAAGGAACAATGAAGGAAGAAAACCATTAGCACAAAAGAAAAGAGAAGAAAGTATAAGAAGAGAAAAAGAAAATCAACACCAAAGACTCCCTTTTCCCCTAGCCATCCATGGTGGTTCACAGTCACCCCTAAAGATAGCAGAAACTCATTAGTGACTAGAGGTTAGTCAGAGCTTAATGAAGGTGGCTGCACGAAAGATGAAGCTTTACAGTTGCAACATTAAAAGGGAGATAGGAAAAATTGAGAAATAGAAATAGATGTGTTCAGTTGAAGATGTTGGAAGTGTGGTGTTTCGAGAGAAAGAATAAAGGAAAAAGTGAATGAAGAATATTTTAATGTTCTTTGGCTATAAATGCATTTTTGCCCTAACTAAAATTGTTTTCTTGCTTTAAGAAATTTTGATGTACTTCAATTTAATCTTTAAAATATTTTAAAAAGTCCTTAAAAAAATTTATAAGTCTATAATTAATTTAAAATTATTTGGTCTTTCTTTGATAACCTAAAATAATTTATTTTATATTAATAAGCTTTATTTTTATTTTTTATACTTTATTTTTCACCATAAGAGACCTAATTGAAAAGTTAAAAGAAAAACATATCTGTCATGAATATGACTAGATATTTCATGTCTGACAAGCACTTGCCTATGATGCTATGGGTAGAGGCTGTTAACACCTCTGTCTATTTACAAAATTGACTAGAACAAAAGCCCTAAAGGAGAAGACCCTGTATGAAACCTGGACAAGTTAAAAGTCATTTGTAAGTCACCTTAAGGTGTTTGAAAGTCTATATTATACCTATGTTCCTGAAGTTAAAAGGAATAAACTTGATTATAAATTAGAAACTAGTGTTTTAATGGGCTACAACAATGTTTCTAAAGGATGTATGATTTTTCATCCTATTATATAACAAATCGTTATAAGTAGAAGCGTGAAGGTTAATGAACATGGAGCTTGACATTAGAAGAAGATAGCTACTACTTCCTTCAACTACGTCCTAGCCATTAAAAATGTTGTTGAATAACCTGTTGGCACATTAGGATATGATAATTCTAATGAAGATAATACAATTAGAAGAATAAAGAACTCTTAAATACGTTTATGCTAGATGCAATGTTACTCTTATAGAACCCACAAGTACTAAAATGCCTTGAACTCAATAGAATGGAAAATTGTTATGAAGGAGGAGTTGAAAATGATTGAAAAGAACCACACGTGGTTGCTGGTGGCAAGACCAAGCAACAAAAACATGATTGGCACAAAATGGGTTTTTATACTCAAGTTGAATTTTGATGGCACTATAAACAAGCACAAAGTAATGTTGGTTGTGAAGGGTTATGCACAAATACTAGTAATAGAATTCATTGAAACCTTTGCTCCAATCACAATATTTAATACCATTACACTACTTCTCTTAATTATAGCTCAACAAGGCTAAAAGATAATCTAACTTGATGTCAAATTAGCCTTCCTGAATAAAGTTCTAAAGGAAGAAATTTATGTTAAATAGCAAGAAGGTTTCTCACAAGATAACAATCAAGTGTACCAATTGAAAAAGCCCTTTATGGCTTTAGTATGCTAAAATTAACAATTTTTTAATAGATTTAGGGTTCAGAAGGAGCTATAATGAAGCTACCTTATATACCCAAAAATATAAGGATGAAATTCTCATTGTCTCCATTTATGTTGATGATCTATTAATGACTAGAAGCGATCTTAAGTCACTTAACTTGTTCAAAAGATAAATGAAAGAAGTGTTTAAGATGAACGACCTGGGAAGTATGCCCTATTTTCTAAGAAATAAAGTGAAGCAATCATCCCAAGGTATTTTTATTTCTTAAAAGAAATGTGCTATGGATGCTTTAAGGAAATTTAGCCTAGGTAAGATCAAGATTGTGAACACACTAGTAGTTCAAGAAGTAAGTTAGGCAAAGTAATGGGTCAAGTTTGATAGATGCTTCAATTTGTTGAAATCTGGTTGGGTCATTTCTATACATTTCTATCACCAAACCCTACATAATGTATGACATAAGTGTTTTGGCAAGATTCATGAGTGTTTCAACTCAAAACCATCTCTTAACTACCAAGCAAGTACTGAAGTATATTCAAGGATCGTTGGAGTTTTGTATATTTTATAAAAGATCTATAGTGTCAACTTGATAGGTTTCACAAACAATGATTAGGTTGGCTCCTTACTGCTTCGCTCTTGGACTTAGAAATTTATGCTAGAGTTTAAAAAGCAAGGAATCATCTCCCAATCAACAACTGAGGCATAATACATCATAACTTCAACTACTATAGACCAAGCATTATGGTTGAGGAAGATGCTAGATGACTTGAGTATGCCTCAAAGTGGTGCCACAAAGATCTTATGTGATAACAAGTAAACTGTAGCTATGATAAAAGATCATGTATTCCATGGAAGGATAAAACACATCAAGATCAAGTATCACGCAATTAGAGAAGCCGTGAAAGAAAATAAAGTTTAGTTCCTCCATTGCAATACAGAAGATTAAGTGTCTGATATCTTCACCAAAGGCTTGCAAAAAAACAAGTTTATAGCTTTAAGAGAAAAGCTCAACTTCGAATCCAGCACTTATATCAAGGTGGATTTTTTTAAGCTAATTTTGAAGTTAAAGAGGAAAATATTAGAGTTAAGGAGTTAAGAAAAAGTATTCATATGAACTTAACTTTAAAAATTAGTTTAAGTTATAGTTGAGTGCACTCAAATTAAATTAAATAAAGTTGAGTAGAGTTCACTCAGGCAAGTTAAGTGATGATGAGTTAAGGAACTGCATCTCTAGTAAAGTTTAGGAGAGGGCCTAAAGTTGAGTTAAGTGTCTAAAATGTAGTTGAGCACAACTTTTGAGAAGTTGGGCGCAACTTTTTTATTTTGTCTATTTTCACTTTTTCAGCAGAACCCATTATGTTAGCAGGAAAAAAGTTGAGTAATTATGGCATTCGTAGTATCAGTTATTATTTTCAGGTTTTGAGGATCATGATTTTAGTTTTTAGGAGAATAGTTAAACATTAAATGTTGCTTAATCAAGTTATGATAGTTCTTTTATAAATTAACAAATGAAATAGAGCAAACTAAGCTCTGCTTCTCAAAATTTCCTTACCTTTTGTTTAAGTTTCATAACTTGTGATTATAACATCATATCTCTACAAATATAGTCTCTTCAAGGTCAAACCATGGTTGATTATTTGTCAACATATATACAGAGGCACACCACTTTATCATCCTATAAAAGATTTTTTAGTATAAATGTTTGAATAAAATGAATTTAGAAGAATAAAAAATTGTGATAATTATTTTAAAATTTACCATGTAACTAACAACACTGCTTATAGGATGAATCCATTGTCTAATGCAACATTAACATTTGAGTATGCATAATAAAACTTTAGGACAGAAGTGTGGACATAATGCAATCCCTTGTTCATTGAATTTTTACGTTAAAACCAATTTGGGTGTTTGATATCTCTACATTCAACTGTATAACTTTAATTGAAAGGCATTTTGTGAGTAAGCATAAAGCATCAACTCAATATCACAATCATCTTCCAAGTATAACTTCTTGTACACCTTTAGATATAATGTTTTTGGAAGCCTTTAAATAACTTGAACCACCAACTGGTTTGAGAAAAATTTTTAATTTCTCATGAATTAGGTCTTTCAACCTCTGTAAAGTAATTTTTTCATCAATCTTCATCTCTTTGGGTTTGTCACACTCAAACATGACGCTCTGATTGCCATTATAAATTTTTCTCTTTGTGTATATATACGTATAATGTTTCCTATCCATTTGGATTCCTACAAGAGGGGCTACATGTAGAAACATGCAAAAATATATAAGCTATTGCTTTTGCAAAAATCATTACCTGCTATAACGTAGTCCACAACCTCTAAAGTTATTATTATTTGACCTAACATTCAATATTAAAATTTTTTTACAAGAATTATATATCAAAGATTTCGAAAATTTGAAATTCCCTACAATTTATGCATAAATTGAAGAATTCAATCACATTATAAACGTCAATGCAAAAATATAACTTCAAAATCAACAACCTAAAATGAATTTATACCCCAACAAATTATCTAAAATCAATTAACTAATTATATTTATTATAAATAATGTTTTGAATATTAGTATTTTAAAAATAAATGTTTAAGCAAAAACTCTTTTAATTTGATTATTTCTTTAAAATTATTCTAAGTAATGCCTCAGATTATTAGTATTTTTTAATTATTAAACGTTTTTAATTTAAGTTTATTAAATATATTCTTTAATGAACAATTAAGATATTAATATTCATATTAGGATGGTTTATATATTAAATTTTTTAAAAAAATTATCTCACTATGATTTTTATAGTAATTCATTTGCATGACAAGTGTTAATGTTAACACATTAAATGCTGTCATATACATAACATAAAAACAAGGAAAAATGCATGGACCCCACCATCATATCTAGATTTTTTACATTTAACAAATAAATATTTATTTAGAATATTATATAGGATAAAAATTAATAAAATTATATAATTATACAATATTTGATTGATGCTACATGTGATAATATTATCTTATATTTAGTAATATATTATATAATACTAGACCCATCACATCTCTTTTTTTACCCACCTCCCTCTTTTTTTCTTTCCTTTCTTATAAATTAACAATATCAATTTAACACCTACGTTAAGAGGATTTCCACTCAAGATAAAAGAAAGTAAAAAAAAAAAAAAGCAAAAAACTGGCTATGGAAGAAAGAAGGAAGCCCCCTCGTTATGTGTTCCAATGGCTCAAATCCAGGCCTAAATCATCATTAATGTCAGCTGTGAGGCTATAAAAAATTTTAAAACAAAAATTGAACACCAAACATGACGCGACATTTGATGACAAATTGAGAAATTTAGGTGTCCCTACAATAGTTAGTTATGAATGGTTTAAAAATTGGATCACATATTGAATTAGAATAAAAACTGTTTTAAGATTTAACGGTTCAATTATCGTTGAATTAAAGTTAATTATTTTGATAAATACATATAAAAAGTATAAATATATATAATTTTATAATTAAATTAGATGTAAATATTTAAAAATATAAAAAATATTTTTATATAACAATGAATTCATGTAAAATAAGTTGAGATGACTCTATAAATTTTTATTATAGAATATTTTATTTTAAATAAAAACAAAAAAAAGACTAGTTTTTTTATCGAATTAATGCCAAATCAACTGTTTTACTAGTTTATGACTCATTTGGCCTGCGCTTAGATCATTTTTTTTATTGGTCTTAAAAGTCAAATAAACTAATTCTATAATTAGTTTATTGATTTTTTAATTTGGTTGGCTGATTTAGTCCATTTTTCATAAACATATATATTAGGACACTCAATAAGGATGCAAAAGCTTATAATATTTCAACTTTAGAGTAAAAGAATCTTTGGTATTTTATAGTTTTTTTATTTAGTAATTTAATAATTTGAATTTGGGTAACCTGAGGTTTATTAGTATATTAATGTTTTGTGGTTTTATTATGTTATCTTTTGGATAAAATCTGTTAAAGTAAACTCTAAAGGCTTAATTTCTTTATGACATTTCTAATTTTTTATGTATTGAAATTTAAAAATGCCTCCTTAATTATTTAAAATTCTAAATTTGACACACACAATATAATATCTTCCAAATTTTGTTCATAATAAAATAAAATAGAATCCTTAATTTTATCTCAAATTTGTCATAAATGTTTAATTTCTTTATGCAATTTCTAATTATCTATGTATTGAAGATTGAAAATTTTTTTCTTGACCACTGAAATTCCACGTTTGACATATACAATACAATATTTTCTTCCAAATTCCCCCTAAACAAAATGCCAAATTTTATCCTCAATCTCATGGTGAAGATGGGAATTCCTTTTTTGAATAATCAAAATTTCAAATTCAACATATATAACATGATATCTTCTCCAAAATTTGCCCAAATTCTTAATTTCTCCTATGAAATCTCTAATTTCATTCAGTCTGGAAGAATTGGAACAATTTGGAATTATATTTTTCAAAGATCAAATTCTGCCAAATTAGAATATTTCAAGAGTTATGTGACTTGCACATGTCATTTTTTGTCTAGAAAATAACAAAATAAAATTATATGATAGTAATGTGCTAATGGTTTAAACAACAAACCATCCAAATGCTAGTTTTTTAAACCACAAAATACCAAACAAGTCAAACCAAAGAGTACCCAAATATAATTTACCCATGTTCATAGATCACCACTTGTATGTTAAATGTGAAAGGGTGGTGCCTACTAACAGAATGGTGATAGCAATTTTTTTAGTACAATACCAAAAGCACTATTCGCTTCAGAATACCCGATTTAAATGTCACGATTAATTTGATAGAAGATTGTGACGTTATGTAAGTGCAAATTGCATGATATCAACAAATTTTAATAAGCAATTGTTTGTGAAAAAAACCTCAAAATTGAAACACTAAATTTACGTTCTTCAAAATACCAGATCCTAAAGACACACAGAAAAAGAAAGAACACAAGATAATGATGCCAATTCTTCTGTTGCTCTGTTTCATATAGACACGCGAGTGTCAATAATGACGGGGTTGACATATTCTTTACTTTCCTTCATGATCTACATCTTTCAGGGTGTAAGCGTATGGGTCAGAGTCAATACAAATGGAAGGGGAAGAGCTATACAGCTATAAACATCGCATTGATGCAAAACCCCTTCAAAATTTCTATTCCACACATCTGGTGCTAGGTTGCTAGCATCTAGGGCAGAGCTTCCAAGGTCCAAAATCTGGGATGATGACAATAGACACACTGCACTAATATGTAATGGCAGTGGAAAATTCTACTTCTGTTCTTGAAGGGGAAGACATGACAGGCTTTGGAGGTATTTTCAGTGAATCTAGGCTTCCTTCTAACATTTCAATCACTCTACTCATTGTAGGTCTTTGAGTTGGAAATGTTTGAATGCACCACAAACCCACCTTAATCATTCTTTTTGCAATAACATGTTCCTCTGTGGTAATCATCCCATCAGGTCCCAAACTGCTGTCCTGCTCAAGTTTACTATATATCCAATC
The DNA here is from genome assembly GCA_026724425.1 of Erythrophleum ivorense. Lineage (NCBI taxonomy): Eukaryota > Viridiplantae > Streptophyta > Magnoliopsida > Fabales > Fabaceae > Erythrophleum > Erythrophleum ivorense. The sequence continues at coordinate 2,190,912 of JAIUCV010000041.1, forward strand.
TGGAAAATATGTCTCACTTGTGAAACTAGCTTCGGCATTCATGTTTTTTTGCCCTCCAACCTTGTCTAACAGCAACATCCCATAGCCATAAAATCAGACTTACGTGAAATTGCTCAAAAATTTCTGTTCCAAACTTCTGGTGCTAGATATCCTATGGTTCCTCTAACATCCAAAATTGAAATGATGCTTTCTAGGGGCAAAACTTAGCAAGCTCAAAATCTGAGATCTTGAGGCAAAAGTTTTCATCCAAAAGGATGTTATGTGGCTTTATGTCAAAATGTAGAATCTGAGTGTTGCATCCCCTGTGCAAGTTCTCAAGCCATCCCAATTGCAATTTGGTACAAATTTTCCCAACTTAAGGATGGACTAGTTTCATCTTCCTTGTTGCGAATGATCTTGTCAAGGGATCCACTGGACATGAATTCATAGATGATATCCTTTTTTCTTCCTCCCAAACAGAACCCAAGAAGGGTGACAACATTAACATGGGAAGTTCTACTGATGCTAGCTACCTCGTTGATAAAGTCTTGGCCATCCCCTTTGGATGGAGTCAATATCTTCACAGCCACAGGGCAGCCACTGAGTAGCCCTCCTTTATATACAGAGCCATAATCCTTGTCCCAGTTTAACTTAAAAGGATTTGGTCATTTTCTTGACACCCGAGAATTTACATATTCAGAGGGCCAGAGGTCCATGATTTCTTATAAGGGCCTTGATTTCTTTATCAGCCTTGGTTGTCTTCCAAAATTTGCATATGCAACAGCAAACTAAAAGTGCTACAGTTGCTGCACCCATGATGACACCTAGCATGTATAGTAGGTAATCATTGGCTAAGGAATATCACACATCCTTTAATTTTCATATTACAATATGCGCTTATGATGAGAAAAAAGGTTCAAACTAAATGACAGAAGGACTATTACAATCAGGCTTTATTTAAATGTGTAAATAAGCCAATTTATATGGCTCTACAGTCTGTTGGTCATTTATTTACGCTTACTGTCTTCCCTTCAATACTTTCTTTTTGGTTCGGATAGATAGAAAGCAATAATCTAATGAAAAAAACCCAGCCAACGGAGCACCAGCAACAGGGAAGTATGAAATACGGTAAGAAATAGCAATTAATATAGGGTATTGAATTGAAATGTAATAAATACTGCACAAAATTGTGAACAAAATTATGTAGCAGTAAACTCGATCTATGACCTATTATTACTTTGTTCCTCATACAAGGCCCTGAATGTCACGACCCAATTTTTAGGGTATGACCGGCGCATAGGCTAAACTAATATGAAGATTTAGTTAGCCTAGCAAGCCTTACAAAATCTACAATCAACTATTACATCATTAGAGGCTACCGAAAATTCGGCAGCACCTCCCTTAAAAATTGGACATCCCAACCTGAAAAAAATACTTTAAACCAGCACCAGCACCAGCACCAGCAATAACAAGTTTCATATAACCCAAAATGTCTAGTTAGGAAGCAAAGACAATATTTACACATTATAAGTGATCATACAATTCCAAAATTTCTTTTCTACACCTAAATGCCACCACATCATGGAGTCTGATACAATTTCACAAAAATTAAATACCTACTCTAAGGGTCTGGTAGCTCTCTCAAGCTCCCAGATTACTTCACTCCTTAACTTGTTGGTCTGAAAAATAATGAAAGAAGAGGGATAAGCCTACCACTGGCTTAGTGAGTGTATAAATAATAAAGTGCACACAGAAATAAAAAAAAAATGATCATCGAATAATTTTGGCAATAAAATTATTAGATGAGATGAAGAACAATTATTTAAATAAGAAGAAACTTTTAGATAAATCTATATTTTCTAAATATATAAAAAAAATATTGTAAGAATGGGTACCATAGAGAGGAACCAAATTATCAAACCACATCATCATATATCATGGCGTTTCTTTGAACTCATCCCATCTTATTACTTTCACAATATATCTAATATCTCAGATTTCAGCACTGGATACATCACATCACAGTGCCATCACAGTTCACAATTTATTCTAGGTGCACCTAGGCCGTTATCTCCGCTAACAGCTACGAGATCCTAACTAGATTCCCATTCATTATATAAAATAAAAATAATTAAAATAAAATTCCTTCAAATGGAATTTAGCTATCAAAAATAAATAAGGAAATCAAGAAGTAAATAAATAATTTAATACGGCAAGTTAACCTTCAATAAAATCTTTACAACATATGAAATCACAAGACAACATAAAATACTCTCCTCATAAATAAATATATATCCACCACCACTTTCTTTTCATCCAATTCATTCTTTTGCGTTCCACAAGAATATATCACGCCACATTTCAACTATCAATTTGTATTAATAAATTTATTAAATCATCATATATATATATATATATATATATCCCGTTTGAGGTCTTAAAAACACCGATTTACTTCCCCAAGGGATAGAGCCCATAAATCACATAACAAAAATTTCACCATAAAAAATATAAAATGAAATGAAGTAGGTATACTACTCCATTATTTACACACTCACCAATTGGGACTAATAGTATAAGTCCCTATTCTCTATTGTTTAATGCTGAGTCTCAGTTGAATGAGTTTCCCTGGTATCACCTAAAATTATAACCAAAATAAATTAATTATATTAACCACTCCAATAATATCCATAATTATTTATATAACCTAATATACTCCCTAAAACATAAATCCCTAAATTCTTATATACATTTCTATCATAAATACTAACCCTAAATTTGGAGTTTTTCAATCTAAGCTCCCATAACTCTAATTAAATTTAAAACTTACTTCAGAATACATGATAATTAGAGATAAGAGTATTAATTTGTTATTTTAAAGATTAAATAGTGAAACTCCTTTCAAATTTCTAGCCACGGCAACTACATATGAAAAAGAAAGAATCAGAATTTTTAGGAAAGAAATTGAATGAAACAAATGAGGAACAACAAGGGGAGGGAACCATTAGCACAAGAGAGAAAATAAACCCACACTATTAGCTTTCTTTCTTCTTCCACTTCCTCTCTCTCTCTCTCTCTTGTTCGTGGTGGTTCATAGACAACCAAAGTAGAGAACTTACCGATGATTAAAGCTAATCGGAGTTTGCTGGAGTTTATTGCGTGATGGGTGCGGATCCACCATTGAAGCATCGAAGGAAGAATGGAAGAAATGAAAAAGAACGGAAACAAAGAAGCTTACAAAGGACGCTCGAAATGGTTGCTTTCGGGAGAGAGAAAAGCGGAAGGAAGAAAAGCACGTTGGTCAATGAAGAAAAGGGAGAGAGAGTGCATTTAAGAAATATTAAGCTATCTTTGGTTTATATTGTATTTTTGCCCCCAACAAGTCTAATATGCTTAATTGAGATTTAAAATAATTGAAAAAGTCCCTTTAAAATTTTTATATACTCCAAAATAAATTCAAAATAATTATTTATTTTTTTTTATAACCAAATATATATTATTTATTTATTTATTTAATTTTTTTTATGATATATATATATATATATATTTAGGTATTACACTGAATTTCCTGCAACAATGAGCAAAGAGGAGTTATAAAACATTGATAATGCTATATGGTTGGAGGTCTTCTTTCTGTAGTACTGAAGTCAATGATGCAACTTTGTGACTGGAAGCTTCTTGGGTTGTTTCCCAATAATAATTTTCAACTTCAACCAGTGTTCATAATGCTATGTGGTTACATGTTCAAAAAATGTCATACTTCTCAGATTGAGGCATGCCAATTTATAAGTTCTGTCAGGGATTTATTCTTCGCTGGAACCAGAAAAGCATCCTTTCAAAGTTTTTTTGGGGGGGGGGGGTGGTGCAGAGTACACAGTACTTGGCTGCCACTTGTAATAAGAATTTGTTTTTGAAGTGTTTGTGTTTAATGTTTGTGTATGTATTTAGAATATTGAAATTCATGTTTTTAAATAAATATATTCATATGTGAGATTTAGTTAATGGTTTATGTTCCTAGATATCTGACGGTAATCTTATGCACGATATATACTTAGGAGATAAAATTTGAAAAAGAGCAGCGAGGCAAGTAAATGATAAGAGAGACTCCAAAAGTCATTATTCGAAAAAGTCTGCCCTGTATGATAATATTCCAGCATTAGAGCTGAGAACCTTGACAAGGTATGACAACACAACAAAATTTCGGTGAATTTTACGGTGCACATTTAGAAATTAAGTGAACAAATTTGAATTGTGCTAGTAACTTTTCGCTAATGTGCTGGTAACTTGCCACTGATGGTAATAATGTGTATTTACTAGTATTTTGAGAGTGCAATTAGTAATGACTTTTCATCATACAGATAACTTGCACTTCAAAGTACTAATAACAACACAAGGTGCTAATAATTAGCAAATTAGACATTATTATCACACTTCAAGAGCTATTACTAGTACAATGAGATGTCATTACAAATTATATCAGTGTACTTAATTTTTTTAATGTGCACTAAAGAACGCACTTAAAATTTAATTTGTTTAGATGTAATTTAAAATATGGTACATGACAAATATTAAACACAAACATGCCTTATTTTAAATCTGTCCTAAATTATAGACTAGAATTTGCTAACCATTCAATTCCCTTTGTCAAAGAAACCATGATTTACCTAACTTATCAGAGAAGATTTAAGGAATTAGTTTCCTCAAAGGAAACCTAACATCCCGTCTAACCAGATTAGGGTGTTACGCAGCAGAGGAATCTAAACATATCCATACTTGCATTGTAAGGGTGGTGACATGGCTCCATATTGATTTGGTGGCACAAGTGCCAGCATAAATTTGATTAGGACAGAAGCATCTAAACTTATCCATACTTTAGTACATGACCAAAAGCACTTCACACTTTATAATTTCCGGCTTAAATATACTAAAGTTAATTTTAGGAGATTGTAATGTTACTACGTGCAAATTGTGTGATACCAACAAATTAAATTTTAATGAGCATTTGTTTGTGAAATAATAAAGAGATACTTTAGAATTGAAATACTAAATTTACCTTCTGCAAAAGTGCCACATCCTAAAGACACACATACAAAGAGCACAAAATAGCGATGCTAATTTTCCCAGTATCATGTATCAAAGCACAAGTCACCGTTTTTTCCCCCATCTCTATGAAATTAATCAGTGGCACACTAATTAAAAACATCTGAGTGCTAATCAATAATGCCAATGTTGACATGTTCCTACTCACATTCATGATCTACATTTTTTGTCTAAAATAAAATTTAGAGATAAGGCCTACAGAATGAGCTTAGTCGAGGAAGATTCGGGTGGTGAAGACATATATAGCTTTGGAGGCATTTATAAGGACTCCATATATGGAAAGTATTCAACAAATAATATGGAAAATTGAAAATCCAATATGGAAAGTATATACCTTTGAACAAATAATCCTCAGTCACTATTCAACTCAGGCCTATGGAAAATTGAAAATCCAATATGGAAAGCATGGGCTTGTTAGATTTCCTATTTCTAGAATAGTTTTTTGTTTTTAAGAACAAAAAAAAAATTATTTGATAATGTGTTTTCAATGAAATGTTTTGTAAAAATAAAATAAAATAAAGTTTTCGAAAACAGATAAATCAAAACATTTTTTTAGATGTTTTATAACTTCTATTATGCAAAATCAGGGGAAAAAAAATGAAAAACAGTGATTTTTTTGAATAATAATTCAAACAAATTTTTTTATTTTTTTTTTATTTTTAAAATTTGTTTTAAAAAACATCTATTTTAAAAATATTAAAACCAAAACATAATCATACAAGCCCTATATCTCACTTGTTTTAGGGGCTTAATGCTTTTTTGTTTTCTTCCAATCATTTTTAGCAACATCATTTCATAACTATAAATGCCATACATCTGTAAAACCCTCCAACACTTCTTTTCCACATTTCTAAATTGCCAGTGTCTTTGCAGCATTTGGGAAGAGCTTTAAAGATTCAAAATTTGAGAAGGCAATAAACGCTCTACACTAATATGTCATGGTATTGGTAGTGGTGGAAGATTCTAGTTCTAATCTTGTAGGGGAAGACATGATAGGCTTTGGTGGCATTTCTAGTGAATCTAAGCTTCCTTCTAACATGTCAATTACTCTACTTATTGTAGGTCTTTGAGTTGGAAATGTTTGAGTGCACCACAAACCCACAATGGTCATTCTCTTTACAATATCGTTTTCCTCCATGGTGTTCACCCCATGATGTCCCAAATCACTACCTTGCTCAAGTTTATTGTAAATCCAATCCGGAAAATAAATCTCGGTTGTGCAATTAGCTTCAATATTCATGTTCTTTCGCCCTCCAACTATATCTAACAACATCATTCCATAACTGTAGACATCAGACTTATGTGAAACTCCACCGACGTTTCTATTCCAAACTTCTGGAGCAAGATATCCTATAGTCCCTCTAGCTTCCGAAATTGAAATGATGCTTTCTTTGTTGGGACAAAGCTTAGCAAGCCCAAAATCTGAGATCTTGGGACAAAAGTTTTCATCTAAGAGGATGTTATGTGGCTTTATGTCAAAATGTAGAATTCGAGTGTTGCATCCTTTATGTAAGTATTCAAGTCCTCGAGCTATCCTAATTGCAATTTGGTTCAAATTTTCCTAAGTTAAGGATGGACTAGTTTTATTTGCCTTGTTAGAAATAAACTTTTCGAGGGACCCATTAGCCATAAACTCATAGATGAGAGCCTTTTTCCTCCCTTCCAAACAAAACCCAAGAAGGGTGACAACATTAACATGGGAAGTTCTACTGATGCTGGCAACCTCATTGATTAATTCTTCTCCATTCCCTTTGGATGGCTTCAATATCTTTACAGCTACAAAACAGCCATTGAGTAGCTTTCCTTTGTATACAACACCATAACCACCTTGTCCCAATTTAACTTCAAAAGAATTGGTCATTTTCTTCACATCTGCAAATTTATATCTTGTGAGAGCTAGAGGTCCATGGTTTCTAATGAAGGCCTCCATATTTTGGTCAACCTTAGATGTCTTCCAGTATTCTATTTTTTGTCTCAATGATTTGATTTTACAGCAGAAAATAGTAATACATATTAGTAATGCTCCAGTTACTCCAATCATAAAACCTATCACATGTAATAGGTAAATTATTAAGTAGGAAATATGATAGATTTCTCAATTTCTACAATAAAATATGGGGTCAGGATCCTTGAAAACTATGTCTAATAAAATAAATGAGAAAAAATATTATGATCTTATAATGAAAAAAATTTGACATCTGACTATATTTAAATCTATATAACTGCTAATTCAAATGGTGCTATTTTGTTGTATATTTAAGATTACTCCTCCAATTGGGTGCATTTTAAACCTAATCACAACTAGCAAGCTAATCTAACTCAATAAGATCAGCCTAAATAAAAATAGATTTGAGTCCTAAAAAATAGTTGAAAAATATAGACCAATTTTAAAAAAATCCAAATATAAAATGGGCTAAACTCAGGCTATCCAAATAATTTTTAAATTATTTTAAACTAACATTTTAAATTTCTATTTGGATTTCTCTTTACTTTCTTTCCTTCCACTTTATCCTTTCTTCATGAATGGAATTCAAGAATTAATTATTAATACAATTTGAAGGAAGAACACAATTTTCAGTATTAATATTATTATAATTAAAACTTGAATACTAAACCATGCATAGCAAAGGTGAAAATAATATAATCACATGTTAAAGTAAGAAAAATTAAATAAAGATCAATTGTATCCACAGAAGGTGGATAATTATTATGTTCTGTTGGCAAAAAAAAAAAAACTCTGAAATAATATAAATAGTACGTATTATATTATTTATTGAAAAATGAGTTTGATAAATATAAATGTGGGTAATGTTCATGGTTAAATCCTATTTAAAAATATTAAATGTTGTTTTATAAACTGATTTAATCTTTTCATTTTTGAATTTTTAGAATATGTCTTTTTCTTCAATGTTTTTGAAGAAAAAAGAATGCCTAACTATTAAAGGAGGGTTGACAAGCAAAATAATATCAAAAGGGCAAACAAGCTAAATGGGCTTGTTTGGATTTTTTTTTTAGCCGTGTTTAACTCAGAAAATAGTAAAAAATAAAAAATAAAAACTGGCCCTGGCCTAAATTCAGACCTAGCTTTATCATTATTTTTAAAACAAGTTTGGCCCTTTTTTTAATAAACCCAATCCATGATCATTACCTTTTTTTTTATTTGGGCACTGATAGAAATAAAAGAGAACAATCATAAGAATCACACTGATTGAAGAAGATACAACACCTTGGGTTCCAAGCAGAATGGTAATGAGTTTCAATTAATATAATTGTCAAAGAAACTATTATGATGCAACACAAGGTAAGTTAAAAAGAAAACTAAAAGCAGATCTATTACCTACAACGACTTTTTTTATTATTCGATGTCCTGCAACAATACACAGAAAGCAAAGAGGGGTTAGAGACTCATTAGAAACTGGATATGAAGAAAGAACAAAATGAAGGATGCATATATCAATTTTTTTTTCCATTTTAGCCATGGGGAAATTAAGACATGCGGATATCTCATGCATTGCCATTACCACAACTTTTGAGATGAGGTTTATCCTTACAGAAGCAACGGAATTTATAATTTTCAAATCCAGTGTCCACCACATTTTTCAAAGTACTAGCAATTTCAGGTGCAATCCTTTTCAAAATAAACCCCATCTATAAAATTTCAGTGTAATTCATTCTCAATAAGCTAGCGAATTTATCAATAAGATGAAGAGGAAAGTCTAAGCGACAAGATATAGATTGGACTCTTTAATCAACGAAAAGCAGGCTAAATCCCAACCTAACATATTTGTTTTCCTGAACTTATTATTATTAGCATCTTTGTGGACTTGAGGTTTTCTTCTTTCTATTGTGGTGGGAAGGGCCTACAAGGCAAAAGTTAAATCTCATTGTAAATTAGGTTCATTATCTTGCAATAGAAGTATGGAAACTCCATCTGTTGTAGTTCTAATTAGACTACACAGAACACAAATATTAGGAGCGAAGCTACCATCATCCTTAATAATGGTGACATCACAATGAGACTATAGGGTAACACATAAACTGTCCTTTTCAGAAATCAATTTAGGGAGAAATTGCCAAGTGAGAGGGTTTAAGAAATATAAGAAAGGAAGAAATGAAGTGTAAGATAAAGAAGACGTGTTGGACCCAAAAGAAGGAAATAGAAGACTTGCAAGTCAATGCAACTACTGTGTTGACATGTAAAATCTCCAAAATACCCTCAAGATGAAGTGGTTCCCAAACCAATAATTGTCCTCATTCTATAATCTTGGCTGGGTCAGTGATTTTTTTCACTTCTGATAAACGCCTTTATGCTGTTTTATTAATTATTACACTAATCTTCTTATAAATGGTTCAATCAAGCAACTGCCTAGCCCCCACAAACACGGCAAATAGAACTTCAATTTTGAGCTGAGTTAGAATCCAAGTTGACTCGTACATTTATCATGGGCTCTAAACATCCTAATCTTAATTGCAGACCATGGACGAAGGTAATAAGAAGGGAAGATAAGAACAAAGGGTGAATTAGTATGTTTATCAAGGAAAGTTGTTCATAATTTATGCATTTATGCACAACAATAGAAAGGCTTATACCGTGACAAATGCTATCTAACAACAAATATTCAAACAAGTATGAATGGTGAACGAAAAATGATTAAAAATATATTGTTAAGAAAAGAACACAAAAAAAGAAGGAAATTTAATAAAAGAAATGTCAAATCAATCCATAAGAAGTGGCAGATTGTGGGCGACGTTCCTTGAGCCGTTTAAAGGTAGACATGACATCTTTTCAAATGAAGGCACAAGCCAATACTTGGAGGGCCGTCCTGGAAAGAGCAATAGAAGACGAGGAAAATTACCAGTCTACGACTATGTCCTTTCTATATGCTCATTGCTCAGGTCAAGAAACCAAATGGCCTTAAAATTTTCTGTGCAATAAACCTATGACCTACAATTAATGTCCCAAAACTTAACAGCAAGAGACTGGATAACACTAAATTATAGGATTTCCAGAAGAAATGGAGGATTACCGCGAGCCATCAACAAGAACTAGAGTGTTGAAATACGCAATGGAGTTATCACATTCCATCGTGCCAAAAAGAAAAATCACAAGAGACTCTTGTAAGAAAATGGGTTCCATCTGTGATCTGGCTGTCTAATTAGCAGCAAAGTATTAGAGTTTTAACTCAGCCAACACCTTTGTTTTGATGAATGGGAAGGGCTGTCACTTCTATGATGGCTGTAATGGACACAAGCAATTAGGCGCTTCCCCTTCATCTTGCATCTTGCATCTATCCTCTACCACAACCACCCCCCCCCCCCCAAAAAAACAAAAATAAAAAATAAAAAATCCCCACCTCTAACGGCCGTTCAGTTTAGTGGAAAAGAAGGAGAGAAAGAAATTTTTTTTTTTAATTATAATTTTATTTTTATAATTATTATTTAATATTTTTTAATAATAATTTTTTAATTATTAAAAATAAAAGTATTATGAGAATTTCTTATTTACAAAGCCATATTTATTCATTATTTCCTTTTCCATCCTAAATTTCTACGTACCTAAGCCCTAAACTAATATGCAATAATCAAGCTGTCATTATGAACAAGTGCAGTGTAGCAAAGTATAAATCTAGGAAGCAATGAAGAAAAAAGCGGATACTGGAAGAGTCAGAGCAGCCAAGAGCATGAGGTCCATCCGGGCAATGACAGGTAAATTGAGACTGATCATCACTCCCACACATTCCTCCAGATTCCAAGCATTTTTTGCAACGAATCGCGTCTACAGTATACTTCACATCAAACCCATGAGGCAAAGCTCCCTTAAGGGTTTCCATACCATCTTGAGGATACAGAGTTGTATCATTTGAAACCGGCACTAGAATACGACGCTCACACTTGTTAAGTTCAGAGAATTGCCTCAAGAGACCATCGTCTTCTTCCCCATAGAAAACAAAGTTATGAGAATTAGAGTGAGGCACAGGCTGGCATGTGAAGTTGTTTCTGCCAATCGAAATGTTTTGGGGACAGTCGTAGAATAGGATCACGTTCTCAACATTTGGCTCATAACTGAAGAGATTACCCAAGGAAATGTTCTTCAAATGTGAAGAACAATCGTCATAGACAAGGTCTGTTCGCACAATTGTCATGTTGTAAGCGAGTAAGTCAATCCGTTTGGCATTGAAAGTCTGCGAGCCGATCAGAATGGAAGGAAATTCATGTTCATTTTCCGGACAATTGAGCCGGAACCCTTCGCTGCCACAATAAGGGGGTCGATGATCTGACCAGAAAGGGTAACGGCAGGTCAAGTATTGTTCATCTTCTTTACAGAGGGATTCTGGCAACATGATTAGGAAGAAGAAGATGGTGATGATGGAGGCAAGGAACGAGATTGGAGCTTCCATTGCAAACTCCAAGGTTTATGGTTGCTGGCTGGCCTCGCTTCAGAATTTATCACAGCTTCGGGTAAAGGGAGACGTTGATCAAGTACAGGAGGGGAAAATGATAGACGCGACTCCTGTTACCATTCATTTTGATTTTTGGGGTAAAAAAGACCTAAATGCAATATTCTATCCTTCCACACATGAAATACAAAAGAAAAGAAGTGGCTGTTGACTCTTAAATGCGTACTCGAGACGGCCACCAAATGGCCCTACTTACAAGACTCAATCAGGAAAGAGCCACTCACTTTCTTATTTCCATGTTCAAATTTTGAAATATCAGAAATATTAAAATTACAATACAATTTTATTTAAACTACTCCATCATCTGCATGTCATGAAACCAGTACCACATTTTGAATTCCCAATTTCAGCAGTTATATATAGAAAAAAAAAAGGATACATTAGGTATTAGTAGATATTAATCATACATAGACATGCATGTTTAAAACTAAAATCATCTTAAATTCATTTAATATCATTTAATTATATCAGTAAATTTAGTTTTTATAGTGTGCTCCAAATAAATATCTGAGAAATAGACTACTCAGATGTCAAAATTTTTCGCCTGTGTATAAGAATTTTCTTTTTAAAAAATTGAAAGAGGGTTGTATACTTTTTTTATCACATTTTTAACAAGTTATTACTTTTAATTATTCTTGATGAAAAGAATCTAATATTATTATATTATAAATGACGTATAACAAAATAAAGAGCTATCATTCAAGCAAGCACTATTATTAATTATTTAATAATTTCAGGAGTCACTGCTTTCTTTCTCTTCGGCTCAAATCAAAGGTCAATAACTAAATCGTTGGAAATTCCAGTTGCTTTGTTTCGTAAACCTTCCCGCTTCTGGGTATCATCTAAAATTATGTTATCCAATAATTTGAAATACGATGTAACAAGAACAGAACAGTGATATGCATATTGCAGAGCAATTGAAGGGCCTAATAGATGGAACAAAGAAAGAAGCCATACTTGCATGAGTGCCAATGGGACACGGACACGCCAAGTCATAAGGTCCGTCCCCACAATGGCAGGAAAATTGAGACGTATCATTCTTCATGCCACAAGCTCCTCCAGATTGCATGCATTTAGTGCAGTCATTCCAGTCTGAGATATACTGAACATCAAACCCATTATCCAATGCACCCTTCAGCGATTCAATTCCACCCAAAGGGTCCACAGCGACACCCCGTGTAATCGGCACCTGAATACGAACCCTACAGTTCCAAACAAGTTCTGGGAATTGGCGCAACAGTGTTTGATTCACAAAGAAAGCCTGCTTTTCACTGTCATCCCTGCACGTGATGTTGTTTCGGCGGAAAAAGATCCTCTCCCATGCCTTTCTCTCCCTTGCCTCTCCCATAAGATCTGGACCGTTCAGATTTTAATCTGAACGGTTCAAATTTTGTTTTAATTTTTTTAAGCTTAAATAATATTTTTTTTAAATTTCACATTTAAGAAAATAATTTTATTTTGTATTTTATTCCTTTTTAAATATTTATTTTTTTAAAAATTCAAAAAAAAATAATTAGATCTGAACCGTCCAAATTAATTTGGACGGTCCAGATCTAGCACTGGAGAGAGCATGGGAGACAGCATGGGAGAGGATCCAAATCCTGTTTCGGCCGATGGAAAACCCAGGATTACAGTCATAGAATAGGGTCATGTTTTCAACACCTCTGTCGTATGAGAATAGAGTGGGGTCTAAAGAAGTGTTGGTAAAATCGAAAGAACAATCATCGTAGTTTTGGATGTCTGTTCGCACCATTTTGGCTGTATAAGGAGATGGATTAATATCCACCAAACTGAAGTTTCGAGAACCGATTTGAATAGAAGAGATGAGATTGTACTGGCACGTGACCTCGAAACCATCCCTCCCACAATAATGAGGTGGGTAGGTTCCCTCCCCAGAGAGGGTAGGATATGTATTCGTTTCCACAACTGTACGTGCGGCTGCACGGTATGTATTTGACATCATCTTTTTGACTCTGCGGTTGGGGTACAGTTGTTAACAAAAAGAGGTAGAAGAAGAAGTTGGTGAGTGTGTATGTAAGCATGCGGCTATGGGCATCTATTGTATTAGAGAATTAGTGTCTCAAGTGGTGTTTCCATTTCCACTTATTGTGCCAGACTGATAAGAAGACAGAGGAAGAGGAAGAGGGGCAGCATCTAATGGAGTTTCGGATTTTTCTATTTCCAATGCTATGTAACGTTATTACTTCTTTAAGTTCTTACACAACATTATTCAGGTTTTTCATTGTACGTTACTAAGCACCAACTTCTCGTAGGCATCATCGCCCCAGTGCGGCATTGATACCAAGAGACAAAGAAGCGTTGTTTCTAATTCAGACTAGTATTATTATGGTTATTCTATGTTAAGTTCCTCCAGTAACCAAAGAACAAATGCTCCCAAGAAAGGGGAAAAAGAAAAAGAAAACACTTCAACTTCGTTCAAGAATAAAGGATATATGCAATTCTTGTTTCTACGGAGGGAAGGTCGTCAATTTCGTCTAAAATGGAGAGGATAAAAACAAAAAATAAAAAGAAAAGGGAAAATAATGTTTAAGAATCAAAAAATGAAAAAATTATTTTTAAAAAACTTTACCATTAGATCGAACGATTTGTTATTAAATTCAATAGTAATCATAATAAAATAAGTAGTAACAAGTTTTTAAAAATAATTTTTTTTATTTTTAAATCCTTTATTATAATTCTCTCAAAAAACAATAAAAACACACCCTCCCCAACAAAGATATGCACAAAAAAGCATATATTATCTCAGGAATTGCAACTTATGTAGTTTTTATTTATTTATCATCTTGAATTATATAATGTTGAAAATAGTTCAAAAAAAAAAGAAAATCAAATATAATAAGAACTAACATAAATCTCTGCACATCCAAGCTTAGATATTGTGATTAGGGCCTATTAAAAAAAAGTGTGGGTCCCACAACCAATTAAAAAAGAAAAAAATGTGGATCCCATAACAAAAATTAAATAAAAATAAAAATAAAAATAATATAGATAAATAGTATATAAACAATAATGAACGGTACATACATAATAGTAAACAACATATCAACGGTAGTGACACAACATATAAATAGCGTAGTGACAATGTAATACTACAAATAATGTAAATAAACAATAATTATTCCACGGCTTTTGTGAGGATCCGACGTGATGCAGGGAAGAAAAAAAAAAAATCGACGTGCTGCTGCATGAAGAAAACAGGCGCTACGTGATGCATGAAGTTTGACTTTTCCATGTTAATCTAGCAGCTGCCACGTATGGAGTTTTGCCTTTCTGCAACTTACATATTTACCCTCCATTTCAATCACTTCAGCTGGTTTGTTTTGGTCATTTCCTCCTCTAATTTCTGCAGCTCATATCCTCCAGCGCAGCATCACAGCACCGCCATTTTCATCCTCTGTTTCTGGACGCTGGCTTCTTGGTTCCTTCGAGCTGCTGTGGCTGTTTCTTCATGCTGTAAAACTGCTCCAGAATTGATGCTCCATCCAAGTCGCAGAGGAAGCTCCCAACTGGACGAACCAAAGCACTGAAACAAGCTGTAAGTTTCCTCCTCTGTTCAGCGTTTCTGTTGCCCTGTTTCAGCGCTGAGTTTTGTTTAAATTCCAGCTGCAGCTTCTCCTTGAATTGGGTTCGATTTAGCTGCTGTTTTGGGTGAGGTTTGCTGCTGTTTTGGGTGAGAGCAAGCCAAAAAATTTCCATTTCTTTTCCTCTGTTCAGTGCCTTTGTATTTCTCCTGTGTAGCGCTGAATTGTTCTGGTTCTGGGTTGAATTCCAGCTGCAAGTTCTCCTTGAATTGATGCTGTTCTGCTGCTGATTTTTGGGAAGCTCACGCCAGAAAATTCTGCTTCTTTTCCTCTGTTCAGCGCCTCCAGTAGACACTTGGTTCAGCGCTGTTTTGGTCCGAAAATTAACTTGCAAGTTGCTCCCAGAGTTGCTAAATTGTAAGCTTGGAATTTTCGAAATATGTCTTGCCTTTTCTGGTCAATTTTCCAGCGTTTTTCTCCCCTATATCATAATGCAATAAAACGTTTCTGTTGTGGCAGTTGAAGGGAAGCCTCGTACAGGAGAAAAAGTGATGCAAAAGTGACTTTAGGTGGTTTGAACGTGATTTTCCTCATACTAAATGGTATACCCACTTTTCTATATATTAATCCCTCCCAAAAATCTTGCATATGTATATACACCTAATTGAATTAAAGACCAAAAAAAAAACCCTGTGCTCCTTTCTTAATTGTAAAATTAGAACAAATTTTCTGATTAAAGATGGTGGACAGTTCTTTTAATTTTAACTCCTGAATGGAACCAAGGAAGTGAAGGTACAAAAATATGTATATGGAATTTACCGTACGAGTTGGAAGGCATAAAATTAGTAGCAGACTAAATTCTAAATTTTGATAAGTCCAAGTCCTGTATGAAATTAATTGGAGTGCTTCGTCTTCTAAACTCTGGTGAATGGGTCTTGTAGGGTATTCAGGAGACTGAGACATAGCCGAGGAACGGGTCAGGGAAATTCTTGTAGTAGCTCGGAAGGTGAGTAAGTATGCGGACCAAAGATTCAGGAATTTCTTTTTTTCGATACTAAGTTTCCTTGCAGTGTTTCAAAAAGTCTGATTATCTATTTATAGAGATATATATTTCAATGCTTGGTCATATACATATTTCTCCAAAATCGGTTCGAACATAAATATGTTTAAAATTGATATATGATTGAATGATTTGGAAATTTTATGATGAACTCGATCTGGAAGGTATTCTGTCTGAAAAATTGCATGATTTTAGGAAGTTATCTGTTCAGAACCCTGTAGCTAACAGCAGTAGATGTTAGCCTTGGTGCACCATGATCTGAACCTCAGCTAGCAGGGGTGGTGCTAGCCCCGTGTGCAGGCCACCACACGCGGAGTCATTTATTCTCGCAAGCTGAAAGCTTTGCGTCTGTGTGATTTTCCCCGCGAGCTGTGTGCTCTGCGTCTGTGTTCCGATTGGTTCTGTTTAGATGCGTTCGGTGTATTTAAAAAAAAAAGAGTTTGCTTAAAATCTGTTTCATATGGTCTATATCTGTATATATATATATATGTGTGTGTAAACCTATTTGACCTACATTTACTTTCAAAAGGGTCGATGTGCTTATTCACTGAGTATTTGACTCATTTTTTTTATATATATATTTTTCAGAAAGCAGTAGAGACTCTAGTCTGCCCCCAGCCGCCTTCTAGTGGCTGACCTCTGGAGACGTTCTTTGGCGAGCCTGCGGAGCTCCTGTGGGTGTCTTTTGATTGTATATATATTTTTGTTTGAAACTTGTAAAACCTTGTAAAGCTGGCTCCACTGAATCACTGTTAGGGTATCCCCACACCCCAGATGTGTTCTTTTGGTCTGATTGTACCCCTGTTGGAATTTATTGTACTGGCTGAGCGCTTGTAGAAATTTCGGGAGGTCTACGTTATAGAGGAGACTCTGCCGAAATTTCTACAAATGCCCTTCAAAGAAAAGTTTGCATGTTTCATATGATTCAAACTTATGCCTATAAGTATTTCCTCTATAATTCCGCTTCCGCGCATGTGTACTCAAAATTTGGGGTGTGACAGCTTTTATATATATAAAATAAAATGATGATTAGTCAATTAAGTTAAAATGCCAATTGATTAAGATAATACAAAATCAATAAGTTAAAATATTTAAAGATATCAGCTGATTAAGCTAAAAAACCAA
Source organism: Erythrophleum ivorense (assembly GCA_026724425.1). Classification (NCBI taxonomy): domain Eukaryota; kingdom Viridiplantae; phylum Streptophyta; class Magnoliopsida; order Fabales; family Fabaceae; genus Erythrophleum; species Erythrophleum ivorense. The sequence goes on from JAIUCV010000041.1 coordinate 2,208,176, forward strand.
TAGATTAGTATGATACAGATAAAAAAAATAAGTTCTAACCCTACAAATATTAGTCGATTGGTATATGAAGCCAATCGATTGGTGCAATAAATACAGTTGACGGATACAATAATAAAAGGTCGTTTCATCCAATAATAATTAATTGCTCTTTAAGACCAATCAATTAATTGAATGAAAGAAATTAAAAAAATTTATAAATTCTTGTCAGTTTTGATGCCTTTTGATTTAAGAAAACACATCCTTTTATATAAAATGATTTGTTTATGAGTGATCTCAAATTAAACTAAGTTATTTAATTAAAAAAATTAAATTTAAAATTCAAATCTCATAAAAAAGCACTATGGTTTGAAATCAATCTATAAACAATTGATTTTGAACACTAATTAACTTACATAGAACTAATCTCTCTTTATCCCAATTCTCTCAGTCTTAAACATTCTTAAATATATTGTCAAAAGAAATAAATTTACTACTCTCTCTAGTCTCATATATAAAAGACTTTTTTGAGATTTGATTTAGTTTTATATATAAGAAACAAACTATCATATTAATTACAGTATTCTAATCATGTCCTTCATTAAATAAATCATTCAAATTATGAGTAGTGGTGGTAATTAATTTCATGAAAAAAAGTGCCCATATTAAATAGGGATATTTTTAAAAAATAATTTTTATTTAAAACTAGATTAATTATTTTTAACTAACTTTCTTAATACTCGTGAATTAGTTATTTATTTTTTATATATGAGATCAAAGAGAGTATTTGCTAAATATAATTTTTTAGAGTATTTTAGATCAATCATAAAAGGAAATGTACTTATACCTTCCAAGAGATAAATCTTACTTTAAGAATAATATAAATTTTATAAGCTTTAAAGCCTACTTATCTCATCTTAATTCTATTTCTAGATACTACTTTTCTAACATGGAATTTCATCTATGGGTTTAATTGCTTTGGATATAGAATCCTATAAAAGCCTAATAAACAATTAAGGAACGAGTACTCCGTAGACTTATCCATAATTACATTATTTTCTAATTAAATTAATCAAGGATCAACATGCCACCAAACAAGACCCTCTGACCTGTATATTACAATACTAGAAAATTAAAATGCATTATGATAATGCCTTCATTTCTAGATCATCAAACAAACACACAATACGGCAACAACAACACAAAATTTTAAGTATTATATTTTGATACTATCTGAAGCGCGGTGCCGAACAAATATTCAACCCAGATTCGCCTCAACTTTTTTTTTTTTTTTTCAAATGTCCTATGCTATAGATTACGATATGCTAACCAACAATTTCAATTTATGTATGAAGGGACAAGCCACCTAACCCATCAAAAGAAAAATCTAATGCTACCACCCAAAACAAATTAGGATCATCAGGTTATGAAGCAGAAGAATCTAATCTAAATTAGAAGCTGGGAAGAAGAACACATACTCTGTTGCGTATAAGGCCATGGCGGCAAGGGTGCTGGTGTTGGTGCCCATAATGGGTCAATACCACAAATCCCATCATTAGTTTGATTAGTACAGAAGCATCTAAATTCATTCAAACTTACATTGTACCCACATCTTCCACCTGAAATTCTGCAATCATCACAAGAGACTTCTTCGTTCAATTCCCATTTAACCTCAAAACCTTGATCTATGACATAATCCGGATCCAAGGAGTCCATTATGAAACTTTTCACAGCCAACCCCAGAAGAGGAACCGTAATACTAGTTTTGCATCCCAGAGTACTCAAGTTACCCCGTGTTTCACTCAGCACAAAGTATGCCTCACGAGAAACACCATCTATGGGGCAATCAAAGCTCACAGAAGATGATAGATTCAAAGAACCCGAATATTCTGAAAGGTCGCAGTCAAATAACAGAGTAGAGTTTTCATCATTGAGAGTATAGTTGAAGAAAGCATAATCCAAGCTGATGTTGGTGAACTCCTTCGGACACGTGGTGCCCCACAAATCCATTCTTTCTATCGTCAGAGTTCTAATGGTTGAATTGACATCGATGACACGAAAATTCTGGGACGATATGTTGATAGTAACATTGTCTCCTTGGCAATCCAGCTTGAACTTTGGATGCCCGCAATAATCATGTTGTGAATTGCCCCAGAATGGGTAACTTAGATTGGTGATATTTCCGCAGCTAAAAGGCTCGCAAGCTGAGAACTGTTCATCGTCAATGGAGAAATATGCTGGGAAGAGAATTGAGAGGAAGAGGAAGGTCTTGAAGAAGAGAAGCTGAGGTGGAAGAAGAAAATGAGGACCCATTTTATCTGAGAGGCCTAATCAGAGGATGTACAGTATGACTGCAAAGAATGGCTCTGTTCAATTGGAATGGCTAATTTTCACGGGACTATAAATCAAAGCCAAACCAAAAATCCTTCAAGTAATTAGGCTAATGGGGATTAATCTAGATGGATTTGACTAATTGAAAGGCACATGAATGGGAGCGTCAAATTGAATCATAAAATTTTGGATTGGAAACATCTCAGATGTTAGCGTCACACCTACTCATTTGGATTAAATATGAATATTGTTTAGACAAAAAATGTTCAACCTTAGACTATTCCATAGGGTTAGAATTTTATATAATACGATGGGGTATGACCAAGTAAATAAAACATAAGGCAAGTGAATTTAAGATGAAGTATTATGGAAAAAAATGAAGGAAAACGAACCTACACATACCACTCTCTCTCTCTTGCTAATTATTTTTGCCCTACTATTTTCGCAGATAGATATTAAACGAAGCGATTTTATATACGACCTATCCCAATCGAATGTCATTTCGTAATGTTGACCAGGTATATATAATCATTTTTTATTGGTTCTATAGTCAAAAGTCAAAACATTTTATTTATTATTTTTTATTTAACAAATAGAAATGAGACACTTGTTGTCTTAAAAATATTAAAATATGGCTCATTTCTCACTAAGATTTGTTGGTTTCTTTTGAATAAGGTTCTTATCCCAATCGAATGTCATTTCGTAATGTTGATCAGGTATATATAATTATTTTTGATTGGTTCAATAGTCAAAAGTCAAAACATCTTATTTATTATTTTTTATTTAACAAATAGAAATGAGACACTTGTTATCTTAAAAATATTAAAATATGGCTCCTTTCTCACTAGAATTTGTTAGTTTCTTTTGAATAAGGTTCTGAATTGGGCTACCTTGTTGTGTTTAGTTCCACAATCGCCCAGGTTGGCCCTCATCATTTTGGGCTTCACATTTCAGCCTATGCTTTTATGAACAATCTTGTTGTCCACTAGCCCATCCCCCACACCTGATCTTATCCCATTAAGTAATAAACAAATAAATAATTAAATAGATTATGATATTTTTATATTATTTTAGTACCTCAAAAAAAAACCCATTAGGTTGATAGATTTGTATATAATTTGGTCCATAAAGACTTATTTCCTTATACAATTAAACAAGGAGCTTACATTTGTTGGAATATTTTAATTAAATTAAAATCTATACATAAATTAGCATTAATTAATTATAAAAATAATTGACAGATCATATTTTAATGATATTAAATAATTAATTAATTAAATTAATAATATTAAAATAAATTAAGTCATGTGACTGGATAGGTTATAATATATTAAAATGTTCATGAACCCCTTAAAATAGGTAACAAAATTCTCTATTAATATAAATAGGATAATCGGTTCAAAATAAGTTATCCATATTTTAATAAACTCATGAACACCTTGACCTATTACAAGCTATCTAATCACATGAGTCAATCCATATTAATAATATTAAATTAATTATTGAATTATTTAATATTATTAAAACATGACATATCAATTGGTATTATAATTGATTAATGTTAATCTATATGTAAATTTTAATTTAATTAAAATATTCCAACAACATTAACATAGAACTATGGGTAACGCACTATTTATATTAATATGTAACTCAATCCATGTGTGATGGAATCACAAAAAGAGGTTATTCATAAAACAATAGAAACAATAAATATCCTATTAAAAGATTGAAAGGAGGAGGAAATTGGATACACTAACAGACAGATAGTGTTTGATACATGATTATCTTTATTTTTTAAATAGTTGGAACCCTACTCAAAGAAGTTGAGCTTCAAATATTATATAAAAATCATCATGTAATTTAAAACATATTCAATGCCTAAATTTTAAACTTGAGTAAATTATATAAACCTCCTTTAAATTTTGTTAAAATTTTATAAATTTTTTATTTTTAAAATATATACAAAATTTTCTTTGAAGTAAAGAGTAAATTATACAAACTTTTCTTGCGTTTTTCTTAAATTACTCAAATCTTTTTTTTATTTTCAAAAAATATATAATCCTCTTCTAAAATAAAAAATAAATTACACAGATCTCTTTTAAATATGATATTACACATAGCTCCTTTCTATTTTTAAAGAAAGTTTGTATGTATTTTAAAAATAAAAAAAATTATATAATTTTAACAAAATTTTAAAAAAAATCCATGTAATTTACTTTGTCTTAAAAAGAGGATTATATATATTTTAAAAATAAAAAAAATTATATAATTTTAAATAAAACTCAAAAGAAATTTATATATGTTTTAAAAATAGAAGGCAAGTCTGTATAATTTATTTTTAAAAATTTTCATGTTTGTTATATTCACACATATTAGGTTTCCAAATGTTTTAAGAATTAAATTACTCATGCACCACACAACGCGTAATTGAGAAGAACCGCTTGAGAAACCTTTGAAATTGTAGTCTACTCTCGTCATTCAGTTCCTTTGCAGATTAAAAGTGCATAATTCTACACCACTATATATGATTTCTTCAACTACTACTTCACTTAAATATTTTTATAGTATTCCAAAATTATTACTAGAATTAAGTTTAAAATGTCAGAATAATCGGAGTAATAACCTTAAAAAACTATTAAGACTATTTAAATTTCAAAGACAAATTGATTTCAGAAGAAACTTCAAACCAATCCAGATACAAATCTCAGATTTCATTCCTGTACGTAACAGATAATGGTTCAGATGAAAGGGTAAAGATACAAAGCTTTCCGTAAACTTGCCCCAAACAAAACATCGAAAACTAACCACTACATGCTAAATTGCTTTCTAGATCTTAAATTTAAAGCTGTAGTTTATATATATATATATATTGTTGGTGGCCTGGCTACTGATTTATCATAGCTTTGGGTTTAAGGAAGCCGTTGATGAAGTGTTACAGAAGAAAATGATGGACGATTCCCATCAACATATTCATTTTGATTTTTGAGGAAGAAAAGACGTAAATGCAATATTCTTCCACGCATGAAACAGAGCAAGACTACGGGCGCATACGATAATTCCTAGTAAAGGGATTATTTATTATATTTATTATACTTTAGTAATTTTTATTTAACATATTTTATTATTCTATTATTTTTTTTAAAATAAAAATGTAAAAATTATTTTATTTTTAAAATTACTTTTTAAATTTTTTTTAACAATCATATTTCTTTTATATTTTATGTATCAAAAGACCGCTAGAATTAGCAATTGACTAATTACTTATTCGAGACAGCCACGAAATGGCCCTACCAAAACAGTCAATCAGCAAAGCACATCGCAGTTTCAAATAAGGCACAATTTGATTCAAACTACATGCTTCATCATCTACATGTAACTAGGGCCACATTTTGAATTCCCTATTTCAGCATTTATAGAATATAAAATGACACGTTAGGTATCAGTAGATATCAATCATCCAGTTGTATGTGAGAATTGATTTCAGACCAAACTATGTGACAATAAACGCTAATTTACCTTTAAAACAATGCAAGTACAAATGGCAGATTTCATTCATGTATGCAACAAATAATCATTCAAATGAAAGAGTAAAGATACGAGAGTTCAAACTCTCCGTAAACCTATCCCAAATCAAACATGGAAAACGAACCACTACATATAAATTGCTCATTAGATCTGAAATTTAAACCTTTAGCATATATATATAAATATATAGAAAGAGAGGAACGAGTGCAAATTATCAGAAAGCAAAGGTACCTTTGTTGCAGCGGTTTGTAGCAATACTGCCATCTTTGCAAAAGCACAGCATCTGCTCGGAGGTTTGATTGTAGCCACAATACCCTTCAGAATCCTCACACTCAACGCAATCCCTCGCTGTCCCCCACTCAAGTACAAAGCCCTTCTCCATAGCCCCACCAAACCCACTTGCCAATTCACCACTATCGATCTCATCCTTGTTCACTACCACCACTACCTTCTCCTCACAATACTTACTCAACTCGTACCCATCCGTCTCATTCCCCGTCGAAAACACATAAGACTGCTTCGATGTTTCACTATTATTCAAGCACCCTATGGAATGGGGAAGGGAATAAGAAACACTGCAATTGAAGTAGAAACTGAGGTTCAGATCCAGCCGACTATAACTCAAAGGGAGGGTACCCAAGGTAACATTGTGACGTGCTCTGGGGCAAGGTTGGTTCAGCACATCAAAGTCAAACAGGGTAAGTGTATAAGTATCGTAGTTTATATCTGTGACATAGTATGTATCGTTTGGAAGAGTGATAATGGGTCGGCCATCATCGGAGCATTTGAGCTTAAAATCTGGGTAACCGCATTATTGGTGGGTGGCGGTGGTGTGTCATCCACCCAGAAAGTGTAGTGAATGGAAACTCCGTTACCGCAATCAGAAAAGGAACATATTGAAGAGTATGTATCGGCAACACTATTCGCGAGGAAGAGGAAGGAGAGAGCAGCAAAAAAGTACAAGGATTTTGACATGATGATCACCAAGTGTTTGAAAAATGTAAAACTGGTGTTTTACTTTAGGGATAGAGCTATTGGTTTTCTTGGCTGGCCTCACTATGCCTATATAGAGAGAGAGAGAGGACCATGTGCGAATGTGAAAAGAATCTATATGCTACAAGCTGAGGGCGAAAAAGTCCAAAATAATTTGACGAGAGGAATAAAATCAATTATCTAAACTTCTATCAAGTACTTAATAATATAATAAATAATAATAATCTATATTTATTTATAAAAAAAGGCGACCCTTTTTGAGGCAACCAAGTTACATTTTACTTCAAAGTCTGCACTCTCAGCTATATATATCAACATTGTAATTTGTTCGCAAGTGTGGATTTTTTAATATAGAATTAATTGGTAATCTTTTAGGAAGTTTCCGTGTGCGTGATTCGGAAGGATTTTGGACACGCAGTGTTGATTGTTGAATAAACTTTTTTGTAAAGCAAAAAAATTCGTATATGACGCAAGACTCGTGTCCAGCTGTAAGTTGAAAGATACTTTTATTAATAGCATTTTTGGTGAAAAAGATTAAATGTGAAGAATCTCGGAACGTATAATTATGAAATGGTCGAGTTTCAACAATATAATATCAGAAAACGCGTGGCTGACACGTTCCTTTAGTTATTATAATCCTTCTTTTCTGATATTGTAAAGCTATTTGCCCGTGTTTCACTGCATTTAGACTAGCGGAAACAAATTAATAAAGGACGGAAATATTGGTTGGGGCAGTGGAAAGCACTAGATGTGGACCACAGTCCACTGTTCTGACGACAGATTGAAAGACTCAAACTGCGAAAATGAATGGTCAATGGTATTAATCATTCTATGTGTTGGTCAAGGGTGGTCAACGCCACAAACGAACACTTTGAGCTGAGATTAGATTTGGATATTAAAAGAGAGAGAGAGAGAGTATGAAATAAAAAGGAAAGTGGGTCTTTATTCTTTTGAATTAATCCTTTTTTTTCTAAATCTTTTAGTACGCCAATTGATTTGAATTTTTAAATAATATATTTATGAGTAAATTAATGACACTCTTCGCTATCCTTTGAATGTAAAATTTTTTCTTTAATTTGTAAGAATCGCTCTTTTTCAATCTAATCTTGGTTAAAATACTATTATAGTCCCTTAATTTTATTTGTTATTTTAAATTAATCATTTAAATTTGAAACATTTTAAAATAATTCCATAAGTTTCAAATTTATTTCATAAATTTTTTTTAGTACTCTTAATGTCATAGTTAATGTAGAGTTTATGTATCTTTATTTTTATTTTTTTTAATGATGAATTAGCATTTATATTACTCAATAAAAAATTTTAAAAATGTAAAATAAAAAATAGAAATGCCGTGTTTAATCCAAGCATCAGTCTATTCTATGCGCTAATAGGGGTGTTCAAAAGTTCGGTTTGATTCGGTTTTGAGCCAAAATCAAACCGAACCAACCTAATCAGTTTTCTATTTTATTGGACCTTATCGGTTTTAAATTTTAATCGGTTTGATTCGGTTTTTGTTCGGTTTGGTCTGATTTGGTTCTTTTTTTTTGGTCAAAAAGTAATTTTTTTTTAAAAAAAATTTGTTCCTTGTAATATGTAAAATTTAACTTCTAATATCATGCATCTTTTAAAATTTTGACCAATAATAACTTTAGAATAATTTATTATTTTTATATCTTTTTTTTTTGTTTAAAAAAATTTCATACATTCACAAAAAAGTTTTAAAAAGTGAAAAAAAAATAAAAGTAATATCTTATAATAAAATAGTATAAATAATTTGTATATTTCTTAAACCACATAAAGAATGTAACTTTGATACAAATTTAATTGACAAAATATCCCATAAATCAAAAAAGAAACAATATATTAAATTTTAATTAATTACAAATTTAATAGTTCGGTTTGGTTTGGTTAATATGGAGAAAACTGACAACCGAACCGATTTAATCGATTTTACAATTACAAAAACTAAACAAAACCAATTTTTAATCGATTTTTAGCGATTTGGTTCGGTTTAGTTTGATTTAATCGGTTTGGTTTAGTTTTGTTCACCCTTATGTGCTAACATGTTTGGTACACGAGTTACAGCACGCCAGGAAAGGAAATTGCAAAGGGAAAGTTAGTTGTGTGTTTGGTACACGGTTTATTATTTGTCAGAGCATCGGCGATCCCAACAAATGCAAGAGATAAACTCTCCTTCAATAAATCAATGAAATGAGGTCGGACTCAAGGGAGCAAAGCAAAAGATGACCATTCTACCCTTATGAATATGGTCATTGTACTAATACTTAGTTGATGCCTTATAAATAGTTGTGAAAACACAGCATTCCAAGAGCACCAAAATCATCTGATTTTTCTTCTCAAAACTTTCTCTTCCTTGGGCCATTTTAGCTTGTGAACACTATTGACAAATAAGGGCAGTTGCCAAAAATCCATTGTAATGTTTTTCCTTTACCAAGATATTCACCATTTCTCCTTAAAATACAAAACACAAATATTAGGAGTGAAGCTACCATCATCCTTAGTAATTGTGACATCGCAATGAGATTGTAGGGTAACACATAAACTGCTCTCTTTAGAAATCAATTTAGTGAGAAATTGCCTAGTGAGAGGGTTTAAGAAATATAAGAAAGGAAGAAATGAAGTGTAAGATAAAGAAGATGTGTTGGACCCAAAACAAGAAATAGAAAACTTTCAAGTCAATGCAACTATTGTATTTGTAACATCTCAAAAAGTGTCAGTGACTTTAAAAAGGACATAAGATAAAATATTAGGCTTAAAAAGTCAGGTACAGGATAGGATAAGGGAAAAGTCAAATTTTTAACTATTTAAAAATTTATTAATATATATATAATTTAAAGAGCAAAAGATTTAAAAGTAAAAAAAATTAATAAGATATATTTAGTTAATTTTAAAATATTTCAAATTATCCGAGAGTTAATTTAAAGTTAATTTTAATAGGCAATAGAATTTTAAAATATAATAATAATAATAACTAATAAGATATATATCCTTAGTTAATTTTAAAATATTTTAAATTATCCGAAAGATAACTTAAAGTTAGTTTTAATAATCAATAGAATTTTAAAATATAATAATAATAAAAACTAATAAGATATATATATCCTTAATTAATTTTAAAATATTTCAAATTATCCGAGAGATAAATTAAAGTTAGTTTTAATAGCCAATAGAATTTTAAAATATAATAATAATAATAATAATAACTAATCAGATATATATATATATATATATATATCTTTAATAATCTAATTATAAAAAACCTAAACCTATTCCTTATTTTTCACTCCTCCATTTGTCTGCTCTCTCTCGCACCGCTAAAAGCTTTTCTTTAAGTAATTTCAATTTGTTATTTCAATCCCTCTTCGAATCTACATCTCCACACCAGGTATAAGAGTAGCTTTTGTTCTTTGTCTCATATGTATATATATATAAACACACCCCACGCACCATTCAATTAAAGTGATATGCAATATGCACCTTTTTCGTCCTTTTGTGGATTAAATATATATATATATATATAAGTATATATACAACCTTCATCCCTTATATATATATATATATGTAATTATAATATATATAATTATATATTCCTATGCAGAAACGCATCCTTTCATCCTTTTATTTTTTTGAAATAAATAAATATATATATATATTTGTAAGTATGTATATAATATGAATGTATGAATATAAATTTAATTCGTATATATATATATATACACGTAAATTATAAATTTTAGATGAAAAAATCAAGATTTAAAAATTTGGGAACTTTTATAAATTTAAGTTAACATAAAATTGACTATTCTAATGAATTAATTAAAATATAAAGAAATATGGATTTAAAAGAGAATTTTAAGTTCTCTATGATAACTTTTAATTTTTTAAAATAGTTTTAGAGTAACCTTAGAGTAGTTTAAGATAATAGATAAGTAGTTTTGAATTATATATTGATATTTTTGTATGTGTGTGACTTTTGTAGATTTTCATTAAGAGCTCTTACTGTTTTAATTTTCTTGCCGTGTGACTACTTAGTCAAAAGAGAACAGATAATTCGAGGTTTTTTCATGTGTGTGCAAACTGGTTTATTATTGTAATTTTAATTAAATAAATAAGTTTATCTTGTTGAGCGTGGTACAGGTAAATAAGCTGTATGGGATTATGAAACGGTAAAAGTAAATGATTGTCAAATTAATGGAATTGCTAGAATCCTGTTAAGTATGCTTGCAGATATAATAAAATTTTGACGTAATATTTCATTTTTAAGCATGCTTGTGAGCTCAAATTATTGATGTGAAATTTTAGAGTATTATATTTCTTTCAAACATGCTTGTCAGTCTTATTTGATATGCTATATGAGGTTTCTTTTTTATTTTTCAAGCATGCTCGTATGAATTTTGGATAAATATGACATGCATAAATAATGAGTTAAGGAGATGTTGGTAAGATATATATGATACGATGACCACGTGGTTTGCCTCCACCTCGCGCACAGTGGTTGGCTTTTTGTAGGGCTCCGTTCCACAATACTTACCTGGCCGAATTTGTAAAGGGGGAATGTGAGACAGTAACACCTCCTGATTTAGTCTTTTAAGGAGGGGAGCTATAGTCTGGGCTTGGGCTCTGTACCTTTGGCCGAGTACATCTTGAGCACTAGAGTAGTTTTGGTCAGTCTAATGTGTGGGCCAGATCGTGGATAAGCCTATAGTTTCAGTCAGCGGTATAAGGCTAGACGGAGCAATAAGAGAGATTACACATATTGTATTTTATCATGTTGTGCATATAACTATTTTGAATTATACCTTATAATCTTTTATGTTAATAATTAATAATAGTGATGTTGGATTTGTATTGAGACCTATTGTATGTTAATTGGACATGGTTGTCAGTTTGTATGCACATGGTAAGACTCTGGGTTACTGAGATGTTAGTACTCACCCCATTCTCTTAACATTTTCAGGTGAAGGACTGAATAGGAGGCAAGGGAAGTTATCGGAAGAGTGAGCTATTGACTCTTGTACTCTTCGAACTCATACTGAGTTAATATTTATTTTTTGCCATAACCATTTCTAGGCCATGACCGGCGCATAGGCTAAACTAATCTGAGGATTTAGTTAGCCTAGCAAGCCTTATATAATCTATAATCAACTATTATATCATTAGAGGTTACCGAAAATTCGGCAGCACCTTCCCTAAAAATTAGACATCCCAACCTGAAAAAAATACTTTAAACCAGCACCAGCACCAGTAATAACAAGTTACATATAACCCAAAATGTCTAGTCAGGAAGTAAAGACAATATTTGCACATTATAAGTGATCATACAATTCCAAAATTCCTTCTCTACACCTAAATGCCACCACATCATGGAGTCTGATACAATTTTACAAAATTAAACACCTACTTTAAGGGTCTAGTAGCTCTCAAGCTCCCAGATCACTTCACTCCTTAACTTATTGGTCTGAAAAATAATGAAAGAAGAGGGATAAGCCTACCACTGGCTTAGTGAATGTATAAATAATAAAGTGCATAAAAAAAATAAGTGCATATAGAAATTAAAAAAAAAACAATGATCATCGAATAATTTAGGCAATAAAATTATTAGATGAGATGAAGAACAATTATTTAAATAAGAAGAAACTTAGATAAATATATATTTTCTAAATATAAAAAAAATATTATAGGAATAGGTATCAAAGAGAGGAACCAAATCATCAAACCACATCATCATATATCATGGCGTTTCTTTGAATTCATCCCATCTTATCACTTTCATAATATATCTAATATCTCAGATCGCAGCACTGGATACATCATATCACAGTGCCATCACAGTTCACAATTTATTCTAGGTGCACTTAGGCCGTTATCTCCGCTAACGGCTACGGGATCCTAACTAGATTCTCATTCATTATATAAAATAAAAATAATTAAAATAAAATTCCTTCAAATGGAATTTAGTTATCAAAAATAAATAAGGAAATCAAGGAGTAAATAAATAATTAAATACGGCAAGTTGACCTTCAATAAAATCTTTATAACATATGAAACCACAAGATAATATAAAATACTCTCCTCATAAATAAACATATACCCACCATCACTTTTTTTTTCATCCAATTCATTCTTTTGCGTTCCACAAGAATATATCACGCCACATTTCAACTATCAATTTGTGTTGATAAATTTATTAAATCATCATAAGAATATATATATATATATATATATATCTCATTTGAGGTCTAAAAAAACACCGATTTACTTCCCCAAGGGATAGAGCCCATAAATCACATAATTAAAAATTTCACCATAAAAAATATAAAATGGAATGAAGTAGGTATACTACTCCATTATTTACACACTCACCAGTTGGGACTAATAATATAAGTCCCTATTTCCTATTGTTTAATGTTGAGCCTCAGTTGAATGAGTTTCCCTGATATCACCTAAAATTATAACCAACATAAATTAATTATATTAACCACTCCAATAATATCCATGATTATTTATATAACCTAATGTACTCCCTAAAACATAAATCCCTAAATTCTTATATACATTTCTATCCTAAATACTAACCCTAAATTTGAAGTTTTTCAATCTAAGCTTCTATAACTCAAATTAAGTTCAAAACTTACTTCTAGGAACTCTAAAGATAACTTTAGAAGGATTAATTTATATTTAAATATTGAAATTCAAGAACCCCAATTATGGAGTTCACCCACGGCAACTTGAACAACAAAAATTGAATATCCTATTAGCTTCAATAAATCATGGAGAAAGATAAATATTGATGAAAGAAATGGAAGAAGAAAATGGAATAATTAATCCTTACAAAATTCAGAAAATTTCCATGGTTGAGTAGCAAAAGAAGAGAATGAGAAGGGAGATGAAATCTTTACCAAATATAAGTTTTATAGCAACTAAATCTGTCAGAGATGAGTGGGTAATGGCGTCCAACAAGAAGAGGGTGATGGATCCTTGTGGTTGGTTGAGATTCACGCTTCAATGGAAGAGCTACGGTGGAAGAAAGGAGGAACGACTCAAGCAACACAAAAAGAAATGAAGAGTTACGCAAGAGACAAGGGAAAGTGGCTTTGGGAGAGAGAAAAAGTTGAACAAGAAGGAGACGTTGAGCAGATGGGAAAGGTGGAGAGAGAGTGTGCCTTTAGGATTATTAAAATATCTTTGGCTCAATTTGCACTTTTGCCCCCAACAAGTCTAATATGCTTTAATTTAGATTTAAAATGATTGGAAAAGTCCTTTAAAATTTTTATATACTCCAAAATAAATTCAAAAAAATTATTTAGTTTTTATTTTAATAACCAAATATATATTATTTATTTATTTATTTGTTTTATTATATATATGTATATTTAGGTATTACAACAATAGGACACTTATTTGGTTTTACTGTTTTTGAACTTTAAAACATTATTTAATTAGCAGTTTGATACTTATAGACCTTTGAATTTAATTTTTTAAAATATTCTTATATATGCTCGAGATGTGGACTGTGAGTCCCTATGTTTTGAATTGAATAAAATGAGTGGAGCCCTTATTGTTATATAATAACTTGAACAGGTATTGCTACTTAATAGGGTTGAGCCCTTTTAAGTGAATATTAATTAGCGTGAGACGAAACCTCAAAGATTTATAACTGTATAGGTACTTAGTATATATTTAGGGGACAGAGTCCCTAACCCAATAGTTATTAGAATAGGTTTTACAGTGTTGACATGTAAGATCTCCAAAATACCCTCAAGATGAAGTGGTTTTGTTAGCTGCAACTCACAAGTACATTAGAAAATTTTGATCCAAGTCGTATTCAAAGACACTATCTTTAAGAGTTATTCCGACGCAGGTCAACAACTCCCTAAAATTAAATGGATCCTTCTTGTGACAATCCAAAAAGCAAGATAGCGAAGAACAAAACTTAGAACAAAGAAAGGAAGAGGGAAGCCAGAGAACTCAATGGCTCGATGCATCTTGAACTGCACCATACATTGCTTTTTATAGACCGAGGATGCAAACACAAACACTGGGCAATAAAATTAATTAGTAACAGCTTAATCACGATTAATTAATTTTGAACATTGAGATTAAAAGTAATTAAAGGGGAAGACCATTTCTGAACATCGGGAAGAAACTAATTAATGAGAAAATTAAAAATAATAATTAGAAGTTTTAACGTTCAGAAATTTAAGGTCTCAAATTCAAAACTGCTAAAAATAAGTTTTTTGTGGTAAGCTTCAAACAAACAAACAAATAACAACAAAGCATTTTCCCACTAAGTGGAATCGGCTACATGGATCAATCGATACCATAAGCACCTATCGTACATCATATTTTTAGACAAATCATTTAAATTTAAATCTCTCTTAATAATTTCTCCTATAATTTTTCTTAGTCTTCCTCTACTTCTAATTATTGGACTATTTTCCATCTCATCTACTCTCCTAACTGGGGCTTCTATAGGTCTCCTCCCAACATGACCAAACCATCTAAGTCTTGATTCTACAATCTTTTTCACAATAGGGACGACTTCTACTTTCTCTCTAATGTATTCATTTCTAATATGATCTCGTCTAGTGTGTTCATTCATCCAACGCAACATTCTCATCTCTGTAACATTAAACTTATTCTCTTGTTGACTTTTTATTACCCTACACTCAGTTTCATACAATATTGCAGGTCTTATAATTATACGATAGAATTTACCCTTAAGTTTGAGTGGTACTTTTCTATCACAAATAACACCCGAAACACTCCTCCACTTCATTCACCCCGCTTGAATCCTATGTTTTACGTCTTCTTCTATTTCCCCATTATATTGTATGATGGATCTAAGATATTTAAATTGTGTGACTTGTGATATAATATGTTCTCTAATTTTCACTTTTACGCTAGAAGTGGTGTGTCTCTTACTAAATTTACACTCCATATACTCTATTTTATTTCTACTTAAACGAAATCCATGAGTTTCCAATGCTAATCTCCACCTCTCTAACTTCTCATTCATTTCCACTTTCGATTCCCCAACTAAGATAATATCGTTTGCAAATAACATACACCGTGATACCGGCTCTTAGATATGTTTAGTAAGCACATCTAATACTAAAGTAAATAGATAAGGGCTCAGAGTTGACCCTTGATGTAAACCAAGAGTTATCGAAAAATCTTTCACTTTTTGTTACTACACTAGTTGTAGCCTTACCATGCATATCTTGTATTGCTCGAATATAAACTATACGAACTCTTTTTTTCTCCAAAGCCTTGCATAGAACCTTTCTTGGTACTCTATCATATGCTTTTTCCAAATCAATAAACACCATATATAAATCTCTTTGATTCTCTCGATATCGCTCTATTAATCTTCGCAACAAATATATTGCTTCCATAGTTGACCTTTCCGGCATAAAACCAAATTGATTCTCCGTAACTTGGGTCTCTTTCCTTAATTGTTGCTCAATTACTCTTTCTCATAATTTCATAGTGTAGCTCATGAGCTTAATTCCTCTATAATTTGCACAATTTTGAATGTCCCCCTTATTCTTATAAATAGGAATTAAAGAATTTCTCCTCCACTCATCTGGCATTCTCTTAGATCTCATAATTTCATTAAATAACTTTGTGAGCCAACTTATACCTTTCCCTCATAAACCTTTTCATACCTCAATAGGTATATTATCCGGTCCAATTGCTCTGCCACTCTTCATTCTCTTTAATGCTTCTTTTACCTTTGCCTCACAAATCCTACGATAAAAAGTATAATTTTAATCTCATTTTTTAGTATCTAACCTATCCGATTGCAATGCAATCTCATGGCCTTCATTAAAAAGCCTATGAAAATAATTCTTCCACCGTTCTCTGATATCTTGTTTCGTGACCAAGACTTTCCCTTCTTCATCTTTAATATATTTTACTTGGTCAACGTCTCTTGTCTTTCTTTCCCTACTTTTAGCTAACTTGTAAATATTTCTTTCTCTAACTTTAGTACCTAAAGATTGGTATAACCCATCGAATGCCCTCATTCTCGCTTTGCTTACTGCCTTCTTAGTATCTTTCTTAGCTACTTTATATTTTTCCTAATTTTCATTACTCCTACATAATGATCACACTTTATAACACTCCCTCTTAACTTTAACCTTATCTTGCACGCTTGCATCCCACCACCAAGATTCTTTATCTCTAGGTCTAAAACCTTTTGATTCACCTAATATTTTCTTTACCACTTTCCTAATCTCTTTAGTCATTCCATTACACATATCGTTAGCACTTCCTTGTATTTCCTAAGGTCCTTCCTCCATAATCCGTTTCTGCATATTTTTTTCTTTATCTCCCTTTAGTTGCCACCACTTAGTCCTTAACACTCTATTTTAGCCTTTGTTTTTTACTCCCCTCCTAACTCGTACATCTATAACCAGAACTCTATGTTGAGTAGTTAAACTCTCCAGGTATAACTTTGTTTTTTTTTTTGTAAGCTTATTTAAACAAAATATTTTTGAAGTCCCAAATTCAAAACTGTTAAAAATAAGATTTTTTTGGTAAGTTTATTTAAACAAAATATTTTTAAATTTTCTTTAAATATTTTTAAATTTTCAAAAATATTGTTTTTCGATAAGCTTATTTAAACAAAATACTTTTGAAGTCTCAAATTCAAAACTACTAAAAATAAGATTTTTTTCAATAAGTTTATTTAAACAAAACATTTTTAAAATTAGTACTACATTTAACTCGCTCGCAATGAAAGAAGTCAGAGTTTTTTAATTGTGTTAGTTCGTTGTTATGCGCCCAAACCTACTCCTTTTCTTAGTTCATTTACTTGTCTAATATCATATTTTAGTATATATACACTAAGACTTTCTCTATTTTAAACAACGTAGGACTCCTTTCTTTTGACATACCTACATGTATATACTAACAGTTCCCAAACCAATAATTGCCCTCATTCTATAATCTTCGCTGGGTCAGTGATTTTTTTCACTTCTGATAAACGCCTTAATGCTATTTTATTAATTGTTACACTAATGTTCTTATAAATGGTTCAATCAAGCAACTGCCTAGCCCCCACAAACACGGCAAATAGAACTTCAATTTTGAGTTGAGTTAGAATCCAAGTTGACTCGTACATTTATCATGGGCTCCAAAACATCCTAATCTTAATTGCAGACCATGGACGAAGGTAATAAGAAGGGAAGATAAGAACAAAGGGTGAATTAGTATGTTTATCAAGGAAAGTTGTTCATAATTTATGCATTTATGCACAACAATAGAAAGGCTTATACCGTGACAAATGCTATCTAACAACAAATATTCAAACAAGTATGAATGGTGAACGAAAAATGATTAAAAATATATTGTTAAAAAAATAACACAGAAAAAGAAGGAAATTTAATAAAAGAAATGTCAAATCAATCCATAAGAAGTGGCAGATTGTGGGCGACGTTCCTTGAGCCGTTTAAAGGCAGACATGACATCTTTTCGAATGAAGGCACAAGCCAATACTTGGAGGGCCGTCCTGGAAAGAGCAATAGAAGACTAGGAAAATTACCAGTCCACGACTATGTCCTTTCTATATGTTCATCGCTCAGGTCAAGAAACTAAATGTCCTTCAAATTTTCTCTGCAATAAACCAATGACCTGCAATTAATGTCCCAAAGCTTAACAGCAAGACTGGGTAACTCTAAATTATAGGATTTCCAGAAGAAATGGAGGATTACCGCGAGGCCTCAACAAGAACTGAGATGTTGAAATACTCAAGGGAGTTATCACATTCCATCGTGCCAAAAAAGAAAAATCACAAGAGACACTTGTAAGAAAATGGGTTCCATCTGTGATCTGGCTGTCTAATTAGCAGCAAAGTATTAGAGTCTTAACTCAGCCAACACCTTTGTTTTGATGAATGGGAAGGGCTCTCACTTCTATGTGGTTGTAATGGACACAAGCAATTAGGCGCTTCCCCTTCATCCTATTGAAGGCAATCAAATTGCATCAATCTTCTACCACACCCCTCCCCCCCCCCCCCCGGCGCACCCAAAAAAAAAAAAAAAACAAAAAACAAAAACAAAAAATCCCCATCTCTAAACTAATATGCAATAATCAAGCTGTCATTATGAACAAGTGCAGTATAGCAAAGTATAAATTTGGGAAGCAATGAAGGAAAAAGCGCATACTGGAAGAATCAGAGTAGTCAAGAGCATGAGGTCCATCCTGGCAATGACAGGTAAATTGAGACTGATCATCACTCCCACACATTCCTCCAGATTCCAAGCATTTTTTCCAACGAGTCGCGTCTACAGTATACTTCACATCAAACCCGTGAGGCAAAGCTCCCTTAAGGGTTTTGATACCATCTTGAGGATACAGAGTTGTATCATTTGAAATCGGCACTAGAATACGACGCTCACAGTTGTTAAGTTCAGAGAATTGCCTCAAGAGACCATCGTCTTCTTCCCCATAGAAAACAAAGTTATGAGAATTAGAGTGAGGCACAGGCTGGCATGTGAAGTTGTTTCTGCCAATCGAAATGTTTTGGGGACAGTCGTAGAATAGGATCACGTTCTTAACATTTGGCTCATAACTGAAGAGATTACCCAAGGAAATGTTCTTCAAATGTGAAGAACAATCGTCATAGACAAGGTCTGTTCGCACAATTGTCGTAAGCGAGTGGGTCAATCCGTGTGACATTGAAAGTCTGCGAGTCGATCCGAATTGAAGGGAATCCATATTCATTTTCCGGACAATTGAGCTGGAACCCTTCGCTGCCACAATAACGGGGTCGATCATCTGACCAGAAAGGGTATCCTATTTCTCCTATTATGCCACAATACCGTTTGTATTTGCAGTCCCAGTAGTCTTTATCTGGTTGACAGAGGGATTTTGGCAAAGTGGCAAGGAAGAAGGAGATGGTAAGGAACGAGACAGGGACTTCCATTGTAAACTCCAAGGTTTATGGTTGCTGGTCTCGCTTCAGAATTTATCACAGCTTTGGGTCAAGGGAGACGTTGATCAAGTACAGCAGAGGAAAATGATTGACGCGACTCCTATTACCATTCAATTTGACTTTTGGGGGGGGGGGAAGATCTAAATGCAATATTCTATCCTTCCACACATGAAATACAAAAGAAAAGAAGTGGCTGTTGACTATTCAATGCGTACTCGAGATATACTTAGATTCCCTTCATCAAATTTTCTCTTCGTTGTCTCTCCAACATTTAAACCGTTGAATTCTCTCAATAAAATCTTAAGTGCCATTTCAAAAGATATCATCTTTACCGTTCATTATTATTAAAAAGACAACAAAAAAAAATTTAATAGAAAGAATTCAAATCCACCAAATGGCCCTATTCACAAGACTCAATCAGGAAAGAGCCACTTACTTTCTTATTTCCATGTTCAAAATTTGAAATATCAGAAATATTAAAATTACGATACAATTTTATTTGAACTACTCCATCATCTACATGTCAAGTAACCAGTACCACATTTTGAATTCCCAATTTCAGCATTTATATATAGAAAATAAAATGATACATTAGGTATTACTAGATATCAATCATACATAGACATGCATGTTTAAAATTAAAATCATCTTAACTTCATTTAGTATCATTTATATCAGTAAATTTAGATTTTATAGTGTGTTCCAAATAAATATATGAGAAATAGACTGCTTAGATGTCAAAATTTTTCGCCTGTGTATAAGAATTTTCTTTTTAAAAAATTGAAAGAGGATTGTATACTTTTTTTATCACATTTTTAACAAGTTATTAGGTTTAATTATTCTTGATGAAAAGAATCTAATATTATTATATTATAAATGATGTATAACAAAATAAAGAGCTATCATTCAAGCACCATTATTAATTATTTAATAATTTCAGGAGTCACTACTTTCTTTTTCTTCGTCTCAAGTCAAAGGTCAATAACTAAATCGTTTTGAAATTCCAGTTGCTTTGTTTCGTAAACGTTCCCGCTTCTGAGTTCTGACTGAAGATTTAAAGTATGACTTTCCTAATATTATTTTCATGCGAATAATATTCTATTCATTATTATATTATTTATATAACACTTGTGTTTTTATAATATAGTAATATATTTTTATAATAAAAAAATTACAGTATAATTTGATTATCTTGGTAGAGATTTTTTTTTGGTACAAAGCCAAAAACACTTTACATGTCAGAATTGTCACACCCCAAATTTTAAGTACACATGCGCGGAAGCGAAATTTTATAGAGGAAAAACTTATGGCATTTGTTTGATTCATATGAAACATATGAGGTTTTTCTTTAGAGGACATTTGTAGAAATTTCGGCAGAGTCTCCTCTATAACGTAGACCTCCCGAAATTTCTACAAACGTTCAGACAGTACAATATAGCCCAAAAGGGCGCAATCAGACCAAAAGAAAACATCTGGGGTGTGGGGATACCCTAACAATGATTCAGTGGAGCCAGCTATACAAGGTTTTACAAAGTGTCAAACAAAATATAGATACAATCACAAAACACCCACAGGAGCTCCGCAGGCTCGCCAAAGAACGTCTCCTGAGGTCAGCTACTAGAAGGCGGCTGGGGGCAGACTAGAGTCCCTACCGCTCTCTGAAAAATATATATATACAAAAAAATGAGTCGAATACTCAGTGAATAAGCACACCGACCCTTTTTAAAATAAATGTAAGTCAAATAGGTTTACACATATATATATACAGATATAGACCATATGAAACAGATTTTAAACCGACTCTTTTTCAAAATACACCGAACGCATCTAAACAGAACCAATCGGGACACAGACGCAAAGCACACAGCTCGCGGGGAAAATCACTACAGACGCAAGCTTTCAGCTTGCGAGAATAAAATGACTCCGCGTGTGGTGGCCTACACACGGGGCTAGCACCACCCCTGCTAGCTGAGGTTCAGATCATGGTGCACCAGGGCTAACATCTACTGTTGTTAGCTACAGGGTTCTGAGCAGATAACTCCATAAAATTACCAAATAGCCTTTCAGACAAAGTATGTTCAGATCAGACTCACAGTAGGATTTCCAATTAACTCAACATTCGTAAGCTTGCAAAATTCCCGATTGAAATCAAATTTTTGTAAATATGCTTATGATATAGCTCTATAAATAGAGAATCAAATTCTTAAAACACTGCAAGCAAACTTAAGAACAGAAATAAGAATTTCCTAAGTCTTTGGTCTGCGTTACTTACTCACCTTCCGAGATACTACAGAAATTCCCCGACCCGTTCCTCGGCTATATCTCAGTCTCAGAATCTCCTACAATACCCGTTCACCAGAGTTTAGACAATGAATCACCCCAATTAGTTTCATATAGGACTCGGACTTATCAAATTAAAATTTAATCCTCAACTAATTTTATGCCTTCCCACTCGTACAGTAAATTCCATATACCTATTTTGTGCTTCCTTTTCCTTGGTTCCATTTAGGAGCTAAACCCGATTTCAAAAATTAAAAGAAATGCCTACCCTCTTTAATAAAAATTTATTCTAATTTAACAATTAAGAAAGGAGCACTGGGGTTTTTGGTCCTTAATTAAATAGGCATATATATATACCTATTTGCAAAATTTTTGGGGGATTAATGTATAGGAAATTGGGCGTATAATTTAATAATTAAGAAGAAGTATAACAATCAATTTTTGAGGAAGGTATATGCAGAAATTGAAGGAATTTAGTATATAGACAAATTGGTATATAATTTAGCATGAGGAAAATCAAATTCAAACCAATTAAAGTCACTTTTTGCATCACTTTTTTTTTTCTCCTGCGCAGGACCTCCCTTTGCTGGGCAGTACAAAACGTGTTACAGTCTTAAGGTACAGGGGAGAGGAGCGCCAGAATTTGGAATCAAAGAAGCAACACATGCAACCAAAATTTTTCCCCAACCTAATGGGCCCTAAATGGCGTTACTTCAAGCCATACACACAGCCACTAACTCAGCTCAAATGAGGAGCAAACAAGGAACAAGAATCAAACCAGAAAATGAAGTGGAGGTGGTATGAGGGAGATGAGGCGCTGGACAGGACAGAGGAGAAGAATCAGAATTTCTGGCGTGGTCTCACCTCAAAACAGCAGCAACAACCTCACCCAAAACAGCAGCAGAACAGCATCAATTCAAGGAGAAGCTACAGCTGAAATTCAAGCATCATCAACGCTGAAACAGAGCAAAAGAAACGCTGAACAGAGGCAATACAGCGCTGAACAGAGAGCAAGAATTTACAGTTTTTTTGGTCCACCTAGCCTTCGTTCAGCAGGGGGCTTCATGCGACTAGATGATGCAGCAGTTCTGGAGCAGGTTTACAGCATGAAGAAACAGCCAAACCATTATGCAGCAGTTCGAAGAATCAGAGAAGCCAGCGTCCAGCGAAAACAGGGGAGGATGATGTGATTTTCTGGCGGTTCAGTGATGCTGCGCTGGAGGATATACACTGCAGAAACTTTGGATGGGAAATGACCGAACAAACCCAGCTGAAGGTGATGCAAATGAAGGGTATATATGTAAGTTGCAGAAGGGCAGAATTGTGCTTTGAAAAGTCAACTCCTTCATGCATCACGTAGCTTCCTTTTTCTGCATGTAGCACGTCATTTTTTCTTCCTCCTGCAGCAAGAGTTCACGTCGGGTTATCACAAGAATACCTGTTTAATTATTACTTTTTTTATTTGATATAAAATTGTGACGTTACTTAACTGCAAATTGTATACTATTAAAAGCAACTGAAATGTCAACACACTTTAGCAAGCATCTGTTGTGAAAGAACAAGCAAAAAATATTTTATAATTAAAAAACTGAATTTCCTTTCTACAAAATTACCAAATCCTAAAAACACACGTAGAAAGAATTCAAAAAATACTGCTGCTAATACTTCCGTTACTCTGTATCAAGCGTCATAGCCATAGTTACCTTTATTTTTCTATCTCCTTGAAGTTAGTCAAAGGAACACTCATCAAAACCTGTGACTTCTAATTAGAAATGCGAGCGTTGGGATGTTTACTTGTTTCCAAAATCTAAATATTCCATGTCACATAATTTATAAGAAAGCTTAGACACTCTGCGTTGAGCTTATAGTAGAAGAAGATTCTACATTTCTCTTTTTTTTTTTTTTTTGCCAACGAAGATTCTATTGCTGATCTTGAAAGAAAAGGCATAACTTTCAGGTAGAATTGATTGTTGACACTCTTTAGATGGTCCATCAACAATTTTCTGGAACCTTCTGATTTTCTTTTTTAATTGGAACCTTCAGATTTTAGTGAAGCATTGGTTTTTTCAATAAAGAGACAAGTTATTAGTAAAAGTTCCATTTTTATTCTACCAATTTTACATACAAGAAATTGGCAGTCACGAACTTTTATCGTGTTCGAACTCCATTGCTCAGCGTCTAAGATGATCAAAGAAGATAATGTCTTGACTCTTGACTAACCATTATAGCTTTTGATTCAGAGAATAGTTTAGAGATAATCAATTAATGGTGAAACTATGGCTTTTTTCTTTTAATGGAATGTCAAACTATAACTCTCGATGCAAGGCTTGATTGTGACAAATTTATCTTTTGCATATTAAACAAAGAAGCTATTAAACAACTATGGCGTCACTGTTACTCAAATACATTGTAATGATACTTTTTTTTTAGGACCAAATACATTCATGTTCACTTTCGTTATTCTGTATCATGTATCAATGCAAGAGGAAATTTTTATTTTTTTTCCTAACCTCTATGAAATTCACCGATGGAACACACATTAATACCTGTAATTTCTAATCAGTAACGGGAGTGTTGATTGCTGAGATGTTATTACTTGCTTCCAAAGTCTATATTTTTCATGTCCAGAGATATAGAAGAAAGCATAAACACACTCCAATGAGCCTCATGTATAAAGGAAGAGTTTGGGACTGATGTCAAAGGAGAAGACATAAGATTAGTGGTTAAATTAGGCCTAGAGACTAGGTGTGCGTAGTCTTACCAAATCAAATCAAATCAAGTTTAATTGAGTGCAAAAACAAAAAAAAACAAAAAAAGAGATAGGTCAAGTCATAAAAAAAAGTTATATTGACTCTACTTAACTTAAAATTTAAATTAAAAATTAAAAAATATTTTTATAAGGAATCATATAAAAATTTTAATTTTTTAGAAACAAAATGTAATTTTATAAAAAATTATATAAAAAAATTTTCTTAAAGTTATTTTATAATTTTTGTAACAAATTTAAAAAAAAAAAGGTCACGTGATTCTAGCCTAGCCTTGTTCAATATTAAATCAGACTAGGCAAAATCTAGATAATGAATTTTAATTTTAAAACTCGGTTAAAATTAGAATAGATACTGAATTAGCCAAAATCTAACTTAACTCAATCAATGTCCTCTCCTAAGTAAGATAGCAGGATACCCAATATCATGTTAGGCTGTAAAAAAAGCCTATATTGTTTATATATTCAGCACTTGCATGTTACATGCAAAGGGTTGTAAGGTATGATATCAGAATGCTTATTGCAATTTTCTTTTAGTGCAAAACCAAAAATACTTTACACTTTAAATCACCCGGTTTAAATATTTTCACATTTAATTAATTATTAGAAGATTGTAGCGTTACTCAAGTGTAAATGGTACGATTGATATCAACAAATTCTAATAAGCATTTGTTTGTGAAATAATAAACAAGAGATACTTTAAAATTTAAACACTAAGCTTCTTCAAAAGTACTACGACCTAGAAACACGCATAAAAAGAACTCAAAAAAGTGATGCTAATACTTCCGTTATTCCTTATCATGTATCAATGCCAGAGTAACGTTTTTTTTTTTTCCTTATCTCCATGAAATTAATCAATGGCGGAGTCATTAAGACATGTGACTTCTAATCAATAACGCCGGCGTTGACATGTTCTATACTCTACATTTTTCATTTAAAAAAAAAAAATAGAGAACAACTTAGACAGTCTAAAATGAGCTTAATGTAGAGAAAGATTCGAGTGGGGGAAAAGACAAAAGGTTTTTGGGGGCATTTATAAGGTATCCATATACATCCCAACAAATGATAATCCCAAATCACTCTTCAATTCAAGCTTACTGAAAACTGAAAACAAGTAAAATATATCTGACTTGTGTTAGGGGCTTCGACTTTAATGCTTTTTTCCATCCTCCAACCATTTCTAGTTGTATCATTTTATAGCTATAAACGTCATACTCATACGAAACCCCTTCTACGCTTCTTTTTCACATTTATGCATCGTTAATTTCTCTTTAACATTTGGGGAAAATCTTTTAAGACCCAAAATATGAGATATCAATACACCCAAAATATAAGATCAGATTGATTGACAAGAACTCAAGCGTAAGATTCATATAAAATCCAATGATTGACAATTCTTCAAATAGCTATAACTTGTGATTTGAAAAGAGTTTTGGCTATTATTATCTATCAATGAAAAGTTCTTTCCAAGCTTGTTGACATGGCAATTCGAGTTTATCCAATTGAGGTCATTTTGAAGCTCAAAATCGTTTATTTTCATATGTTTTGTAGTTGTTTTAGTTATTTCAATTTTTGGCATTTATTTTTATTTCCTTTTAGTTGGAATTTATTTTCTTATTTATTAGAGTTGACTATTGCTCCGTATAAGTATATATGATGTTATTTCAAATCATTCAAAAATAAAAAAAAGTATACTTAAATCTTCTTTTTATTTTCATTTTACGATTGTACGTACATGTTCTACCATTTTATGTGTACTACACTGCCCCTACTTATTAGCAACTTTTTGGACTTGTTAAGATCTTCTTCTTTCTTTCTGCCGGAGAGGCCAACAAGGCAAAAGTTAAGATTTAGTTTTTTGTTTTTAAAATAATTTTTTATTTTTAAGAAAAAAAAAGTTGTTTGATAATATATTTTTAATATAGTGTTTTGTAAAACAAAAAAATAGAATTTTATTTTTAAAAATAAAAAAGTCAAAATATTTTTTTAAGTATTTTGTAACTTTTGTTTTGTAAAAACAAAAACAGAAAACAGTTACTTTTTATAATAATGATTCAAACAGATTTTTTTTAATTTTTTTATTCTCAAAATTTGTTTTAAAAAATATCTATTTTAAAAATATTAAAATAAAAACAGAATCAAACAGTCCTAAATCTCCCCGTTATAAATTAGGTTCATTATCTTGCAATAGAAGTATGGAGACTCTATTTGTTGTAGTTCTAATTAAATTACACAGAATACTAATATTAGGAGTGAAGCTAGGGGTGTTCATCGACCCCGTTGGCCCTAGGGGCCCACCTCAGTCTAATCGGGTCGGGCCGGGCTAGGCTAAAAGTACAAATGGCCATAACTTTAAACAAAACTATTTCGGGCCAGGCCGGGCCACGGGCGAAGGTATGTTCTGCCCAACTTGCCCTAATAGTTATTTTTTTTTAGTTATTAATATCTTGTCATCTTATTTTTTTTATTTTATTTAATTATCTCTGCATATTGTAATTTTTATTACTTACTCAAATATTCTTTACTTCTTAATTATTTTTATTATTAATGTGAATCCTTACTGATATTTCGTTTGTTAAATAATGAAAAAATATATATTTACCTAAGACTAATTATGTTAGTATATCTTATATTTAACTTGATAGTACTAGACTATTTTTTTATTACTGATACAAATATAAGAGTTCTAAAAGTCCATTGTTTTGAAATATATGCCTATAAGTTTGTGTAAAAATATTTTTATATTACAAGTATCAATTCATTAAAAAAAAATAGTTTATATCCCAACATAAATAAGACTTATTAGAGTTAAGTAAGGCCACAGGTATAAAAACAAGCTTTATGTTTTAATCGGGTTAAGTATCGGACATACTAAATGTTCAGTTTGGTCCTATCTATATACAACCCTACTTATTAGGGCCGTCCCAGGCCGCCCTAACTCGCTATAAAATCGGGCTTCTTCTGGTCGGGCCGGGCCGGACCACGAGCATAAAAATACGCCCAAGACCCTAATCAGGTTGGGTTTCGGGCCAAGCATCGCCCTGACCCGACCCTGCCTATGTACACCCCTAAGTGAAGCCGCCATCATCCTCAGTAATGGTGGCATCACAATGGCACAGCAAGTAACACATAAACTGCACGAGAAATTGCATAGTGAGAGCATTTAATACTTTAACGAGTGATATGAATTAGGAACACAATATTGTTTAGTAATAATACAATAATTATTATATATTATTAAATATAGAATAATATTTTATTTATTTTAATAAATTTATTATTATAATTATACTTATCAATTATATAAAAATTAAATTAATTCTTTTAATATTTATTAATATTAAAATAATTTAATATTTTAAATAATTATTTAATAAAATATTATTTCATATTTAATAATTATTATATTATTACTAAGAAACATAATATGTTCGAGAATCACACTACTTTCATACAAACCCGCAAATTACTGTTTCTTTGTTTGGCCCCGGCTTACTTAGCAAATAAGTTCACTAATTGACTATGATAGGAATGATCTAAAAAAACCATGAAAGTTTTTAAAGAAATAATAATAAATTAAATAAAAAATGAGTGAGGATTTGATTGGTCAAATTAATGGAAAGTAGAAAAAAGTAGAAACAAGTTTTTCAATAATAATAAGTAAAAGAAAGGAGGAAATAATGCAAGATAATGAAGATACGTTAGACCCAAAAGAAAGAAATAAAGGACTAGCATGTCAATGCAACTCTTGCGTTGACATGTAAAATCTCTAAAGTGCCCTTGAGACGAAGCATTCCCACTTCCCAAACCAATAATTTTATAAATTTGGGACATAAAAAGAAACTGAGGACATTAAAAAAATTTTTTTTGGGGGACGCGGGAAGAAAACATGTAATTTTGACTTTTTTCCTCTTGATATAAACATGTTTTCTTCTTTTATAACTAAGTTTTCATTATTCCTTATTGCAATTTCTCAATTAATCCATTAATTAATTATAATGGAATAAATAAATGAGTTGGTTAATTCCAAAAATAAATTAATTTTGGGGAAATTTCCTAGTTAACGATAACGTATAATTTAAACAGCAAAAGATATTGCAATGAATTTAAAAGGAAAAAAAAATTATAGGGTCAAATGCAAAAATTAATTGATTGTTGGGGTGAGGGGATTGAAATGCCAATATGCCAAATACAGTTTTTTAATATGTTTCTTCATGAGATTACAAAATGCGTCATGCTATAGTTCACTTATCAAAACACGTTCTAGCTGTCCGATGTGAGAGATCTAGTCCATCCATTTGAACCCTTCTAAATGCTTCACTGATGCCACTACATAACTCCTTGCTCGATAATCCATCGTCTTTCCCCCCTTTTTTTCCTATGAAAAATTCTTAGAAACTCCTAGACTACCATATTATTCATAATCTCTCCAATAATAAAAGTTCAAATTAGTAAAATGGGGTCTATAAACTTAATTTTTCTATATGTTTTTTTTTATAGTTTCTATAGACTTTTTGGCCTCTCCTATTCCATTCTCTCTCTTCATTAAAAATTTTAAATCTCATTTTATTGATTTAAACTTTTATTAGTGGAGAGAGTATGGATGATAGGTGCTCTAAGAGTACCTAAGAATTTTTCTTTTTCTTTTTCACTAAGGTAAAAAAAGTTTGAGTTTTTTTAACCTCACAAGCACGTTAGAACCAAGATAAGCACTTCATAGAACCAACAAACTCATTAAGCATTAGTTTGAAATTACCACCTAATAGAAGCTATTTTTATTACAACTCTTGGTTCATTTGCATCTTCGGGGTTTAAAGCATGTGAGTCATTGCTCTTGGGTCATTTGCAGTTTGTGTATCACTTTGTTTGTAGATAAGGTTGTTTTGTTTGCGCTTGTGTATCACTTTGTTTGTAGATAAGGTTGTTTCGTTTGCCATTTCTTGAAATCATTTAATCAAATAATTATAACAATTCTTGAAATCATTTTCATCATTTATCAAAGTGACAATTAAACATATAACTTGGTTAGATAACCACCTCATTCTTTTGTGTATGAGGTAGCTTATGGGTTTGATGCAAGTTTCTTTGTATGTTGCAATGAATTTTAAATGCTACAAGTGCTTTATAAAAGCTTAGGGGCTTTTTATATGCTATAAGGTTGTTCAGATAACATGGATAAATAGAAAATGAGGCTAAGATGTGGTAGTTTTTCACTTTTTGACAAACATGAGGCTAAGATAAAGGTGTAAATTAATACATATGGAGCGTAAATTGAAAAATAGAGTATGAAGTCAATAAAAAATCAATCTCCAACAAAATCAATCTCCTAAAACCAACAAACTCAGGCCACATACTAACAGAACGAGTAATTTATGCACAACAAAGAAAATGTAGATATACTGAAGCTTATGGAAGATGGAAAAAAGTCAAGAAAATAAGTGGTTTGGACCAAAATTCTCATAGAAGCCATGGTAGTTTTAGGATTCACTAACACCCCACAAAGCAAAATCATGATGTTGTACAACCACCATTCGAGGCAAACATTGATGCAGCTTGAAATTGCCAACTTAATTAGCGACTTACATTGCATGAAACAATCAAGAGAAATCACCCTATGTTTTCTTATGGGTGCCTAAGAAAACCACATAATAATCAAAGATGTCAGGAGGTTGAAGTTAGTCCAAACCCCACTTAAAGCCATGCCTTTGATTCCCAATCCAAGGTAAGAAATGAGAAAAAAATTGCGTATGTGAAGGAGAATGGTGAGAGTAGAACAGAGTGTGAAAGGCAAAGTAAAAAAACTAGGTTCGGGGCCCACCACAGGATTGATGATCACATAACAAAGTCGTGAAATCTACTTTAGAAAAGACGTGATATCGTGCTTAAGAACAGAGTGTGAAAAGACGCTTTGCTGGGTGAAGATGGTCTACATTTCATATATGTAATGGGGTCTTTCTAGTGGATCAAAATGGGTCAAACAAGGGTTTTATCAGAAGGTGGAGATAAGCTTCAACCTCTAGGCACCTTATATGTTTGAGTACTTTGTATGTTAAGGGCACCAGAAGTCATTATGTACTTTGAAAGTGTCACATTATTTATAATATCTCTAATGGAAAAAGTCAAATAAAGTAAAATGAGATTCATCTATTAATAAAATAATACTAAATTATATAATTAAGTTTTACATTTAGTTATTTGATATCACATAAATAGAGTGTCCTATAGAGTCTAGTTTCTATTATCTAACATTATTATATAGAGTTTATCATATAATTTAGTTCTATTTTATTAGTTAACATATAAATAATATGATATACCAAATGTATATAAAAATTTCTTAAAATGCAAAAGATAGTGTGTGATAATAGAAAAGCACTCTACAACGATAACAAAAGAATAATGATATTAATAAATCATTATTTTATATCATGTATCAACGCAAGAGTCATCTTTTCTTTTACTTCCCAATATCCTTGAAATTAATCTAAAGAACACTCATTAAAACCTATGACTTCCAGTCATCACTATAATGCTGGTGTCGAGATGTTCTTACTTGCTTTCATGAGCTGTATTTTTCACATCAAAAATTACACTCAGCAATAAATGTAGAGAGAAAATCTGGTGCTGATCTTGGAGGAGAAGACATAACAAGCTTTGGTGACATTTCTAAGGATTCCAAACTACCTTCCGACAATAACTCTAATCATCATAGGTCTATGAGCAGGAATTGTGTGAATGCAACACAATCCCACTATGGTCATCCTCTTCACATACTGCAGGGTAACACATAAACTATACCCTCTTCAGAAATCAATTTAGCTCTTAAATTTCATTTTGGTTTGTCATGTTGGAATAATTTTTATCAAATTAATAATTGGATTAGTAGTAATTAATTATATAAAATAATTCTAATTAAGGCATTTAGTTTTGTGAAATATTAAGCTTTTAATAACATATTGGACCCATGTTATTAGTGTGTAATTTATGATGAGTTAGATTGCACACTGACCCAATTGGGTAAAGATCCAATTAGGAACCCTTTAGTAGTTAGTAATCTCCCATCACAAGAATAGTCATGAGAAGATAATGAGAGTTTATTTTTATAAATAAGATAAAAATTATATTTTAATATTTTAGGAAGATATTTTAAACATGGTAAGCATAAAAGTTTAAGCACGATCTCTTTTAAAGATAATGTTATGCTACTGTGCTAATATATTGGCTCCCACGATCAGAGAAAATTGACTCTCACTTTTCTTTTTTCACTGAGTTCTGTAAAATCTAAGGGGCAAAGCTAATTGTGGTTAATTCCCTAATCATTCATTGATTGATTTAACGATGGTTGCTGGAGACTCTTCAGGTACGTATAAAAGTGCTTCTAATTTTGATTGTTATATATATATTTATGTGTGTGTGTGTATGATTTACATATATATATATATATATATATATATACTGATAGCATGTCATAGATAACATATTTTTTAGTTTAGTCTTATAAATGTATCATTATTAATAATGTCTCTCACAAATAAATGAACAATAAATTAATAAAAAATATTATTGATATCAATTTTATTTATAAGAAACCAAATTAAGTAATACTCATATGTAAAAGATCAAACTAAAAAAATAATTTTGTGATAAATCAAATTAAAAAATATTTTATTTGTAAAAAACTAAATTAATAAAATAATTTTATGAGGGACGAAATTTGAAAAACCCCATCTATAAGGGATTAAAATAAAATTTTACTCATCAATTTAGCAAGAATTCGCCTCGTGACAAGGTAAAAAAATTAAAATACTCTTTATTAACTTAAATGTATTTTTTAAACTAAAATATTCTCTTATATAATCTTTTTATGGATAGCATTTTAGTAAAAAAATTAAAATTATATTAAAGTGTATATTTTTAAATTTTTTGGTCCAACTTTAATCTAATTTTAAATTTAAAATTAAACCAAATTTTTGACTAAAGTGTATGTCTTGAATTTTTTTAAATGTAACTTTCTGCAATGTTGGTTTCAAAGAATCTAGCGTTTCATGGCAAGATAGAACACATAAAAATCAAGTTTCATTTTATTTGAGAAGTTTAACAACCCAATCAAGTTATCCTGGTTAATTGTATATCTGAAGACCAACTTGCATATTTGCTCATGAAGTCATTACCTGCGGGAAGGTTTGAAATCCTCATACAGAAACATTGGTGTTTGTCACAAAAATATCAAAAAGGAGTGTTTGAAGAGTTGGCATTTTAGTTCTAGATTTTTAGCATAAAGACCAGCAGCAACTCTTGAATTAGTTAACATTATCTGTTACCTGTTAAAAAAAATTAAATAAGCTGTAATAGTCTACAAAATGGGCTTTAAAATAAGAAGGAAGTTGTCAATCTCTCTGTACAAATAGCTGACCAGTATTTGAATAAAAATACAGAGTCTTCCTCCGACTTTTCTTTCTATATATATTTATAAGCTCTTAACTCTGTTGCCATTATCCCAATTTTTCTTTTTCAATCCAATGCTCTGCAACCCAATAGAAGAGTAGTTTAATCTATTCAAGATTAACGTGGCAGATTGATGATGGGAAATCCATTAATGTTACTAACCACCTTTGGTAGCAGGTACAGCGAGATGCCAATGTACACGTTAATAGTATAGAGGACCTTATTCTACACGACAAAGCTACTTGGAATGTTCAAACTCTCAGTCCGCATTACCC
The DNA here is from genome assembly GCA_026724425.1 of Erythrophleum ivorense. Taxonomy (NCBI): domain Eukaryota; kingdom Viridiplantae; phylum Streptophyta; class Magnoliopsida; order Fabales; family Fabaceae; genus Erythrophleum; species Erythrophleum ivorense. The sequence goes on from JAIUCV010000041.1 coordinate 2,241,732, forward strand.
TTGGAATGCAGTTAATCAGATCTGTAAATGCTCCTTCTCCATATCAGGACATAGAGACAAGCTATACTGGTTAGGTAATAAAAATGGAATTTTTGCTATTGGCTATAAAATTTTGGCAAAAGACTCTTGCATCTCTAAAAGTAATGACCTTCTATACTAGAAGCAGTTATGGAGACTTGAACTAACTTTCAAAGTTTTGATGTTTACATGGAAGGTCTTAACAGATTGTCTTCCCATCTAACGAACATTAATCAATCATCACATGGAAGTTGAATCTGTCTACCCCTTTTGCCAACACAGCCTTTAGAGTATGGACCATATCTTTATCCAATGTCAATTTGCGAGGGCTATATGGTTTGTTTCCCCTTTGTAAATAAGAGTTTATCATTCTCAACAGCATAATATTTTGAATTAGATTAATATTTGGTCTAATCAGGTGTCAGATAAAAATCTTAACAATGAATACTATACAAAGTTAATAGTTGTCACCTTATATGTTATATGGTGCTTCACAAACAAAACCTTTTTCTGAGGAAAGAAACCGGATACTTTTGCCAGTTCTAAAATGGTTAAAAGCTTAATTGCTGTACCTTTGCATGGTCGGCAGAAAATGCCACAAAGGCCTACCTTAATACTTTGAAAATGGTGAGTATTCCCTTTATGTCCCAAAATTATATTTCAATTTCCACATATCAAGTATTTTTAAAGTGTCGCCTTTCACGTATCTCATATGGTTTAGATTTTGTAAAGTGGGTACTTCATATCAAATAAGATACAGTTATGCTTTAATAGTTTGTAATGTGAATTTGGGTTTTGCTTTTGTCAAGGTCAAAGAAGTGAAAAACCAAATGTAAGTGAATTCATATCAGCACTAGCAGTAGGCAACAATGCACAACAAATGGTTATAGCCTGTGCTGGGGTTGCAGATTCCACCATGCCATAGCTTTGGGGGTTGGGGCTCACCAGACTGGTTTTACTTTCAGTTAATTGAAAATTCTAGCTACTAGTTATATTTTAAACGAGGGACTTACATAAAAATTTTTTTAGGTTTGAGTCAATAGTTTGAAGTGATTCCAACCTATTTGAAATCACTCAAAATTCCTAATTATATCTTTAAAAATTTCTAAAATTTACAAAACTCATATCATGAGATAAGGATAGAATTTTTTTTGTATTAAGCATATAATTTATTTTAATTAATAGGTACAAAATTTTATTTAGAAGACTATGTTAGGAGTTTCTTTGGTCCTCTAGCTTGTCCGAGTGTATCCATTCTAAGATCCATATTCCTTGTCTCAGCTTTTACGCTTGTATTTACTTTCACCATTTTGACAGCCTTTCAGGGTCTTATGCACATTTTGATGCAGAACATCAACAATACTAGGGAAAAATAGACAAAAGTCATGTCATTTGCTAATGAAATTAAGGTAGTTGCAGGTTCATAATATCATTGTATTAAGAATCAAGATATAACGAAGTTGAAAAGAAATATTTCTTTAGTCATTCGGAAAGTGACCTTTAAATAAAATACATGACTCAAAAGAAAAAAGAGGGAAACATATAAACTATACCATTAAACATGTGCCTATGGTTATCATTGGTAATGGAACAAGGACAGCCATGAACTCTAATTTGCATGTTTAATTATCATGCATGCAATTACTTAAACAAAATGAATAAGCATTCCTCATGTTTCTTTGTCTAATTTCGTAAGAATTCTTGTCGGCTGAATGGGTTTGTTGGAATGACATGTTATGGAACTAAATACAAGACAAACAAAAAAGTAGGGAGCAAAGCACACTTGGCTTTGTTTTTTCATTCATATATATAGCAAGAGTTTTACATTTTAAACAAGTAACATTAAATACTTAACCATTCTCCTAAAATAAAATGACTAGGAACCAGCCTCATCTTTACACAAAACATGATCTTAAAATACTAAAAACAATGCACTAACATTACTTTAAAAAAGACGATACTGAAAATCAGCTTTTCACCTACTACAATATAAAGCATACTAAAGCAAAATGTTGAATTGTACTAAAAAAAATAAACTAGACAATATTCGTAGTGCCCTCAACTCGTGCTCAGTTGAGGTGTGCTCAACTCTACTTCAGTCAAGGTGCGCTTTACTTAAGCTGTCCTTTACTTCACTTAAGTTGCGTTCTTCTTTACTTAAGCTAGGCTCTACTTTATTTGGAGTCCCCTGTGCTCAATTTCATCATAAGATGTTTTGGAGTTAACTCCAATGGGGCTTCATGAACACCATGAAAGTCAAAAAGAAATGAGGAGGAAATATATTATATAAGACCAAAGTTAGGTAGAGTACTATGAAGAACAAAGTCAGCAGCTTAGGACGATTAACTTAAGCATCAGCAACACTTTTCTCTGCCATAGCTAACAGCTTATTGTTAGCCCAATGGTCTCTCAATCCTCTCATGTTTGATGATTCCAAAAGCCCAAATCAGATAAAAGCCCACTTAGCAAATCTTTTTAGTTGATGCTTTATAAGTATCTTGCAGAAAGCATATAAAACTTTTTGTGAACTCTGCTTTGCTTTGTCTCTTTGTTGAAAAGTTGAAAGCTATCTCTATATTGGGTCTATGATTCTACTTTGTTTTTAAAGTCAACTCCTCCCTTTTCTTGATTCATCGAAAGTATAAAAGACAACTTGTTTTATAAAGTCAAATTTGCCTGCTCTTCTCCTGGACGTGTTGGCTGAAAGAAGATATGGTAAAAGAAACTCTGTGCTGATTGATTAAAGCATCTCTGATTATCTGCTCAGCATGCAAAAGCGTTCAGCTACTTCTTGGCTACTCAAGTGCTACTGTATTCCAACGGTCAAAACTAAAGGAGATGAATTAACGACTATTTTCTTCTGTATATATATATATATATATATATATATGAAGTAGCTCAATCTATAAGGATACCAGAAAACACCGAGAGAATATGCTTTGTCTTCATAATATTTCTGTGTTCTTACTTTTGTTAAGTGTCTAGTCTATTTAACTATTGAGAGTTTATCTGCAAGACTTGTGCTAATCTGTTAGTCCTCGTAAAAAGGTCTTAAATAGTATAGCAATTGTGAGAAAGAAAGAAAAGCCTATGTATAAGCTGTTAAGTCTGTAAAAGTTCTAAGTGAGTTTGGAAACATAGTGTCTTTGCTGTATACTCTGATTTAATTTAGTAGAAATCCCTTGTTATGTATCAAGGAGATTGGACGTAAGTCTTGAGGATCGAATCAGGATATATCAAGTGTTTTTCTTTCTTTACTTTGCATTTTATTATGTTTTAGTCTTTGCACTAAAACCTTGTCAACAAAGTCCTAGTTTATCTCCTTGATTTTTACTTTTCAATTACATAACAGAAGATCCTATTGACAAGATCTTAGTCTATCTACAAGGTTTTCGATTTTTATAGTTTTTATTGAAATTGTTGGCTATTGCTATAAAAGCACCTATTCACTCGCCGAGAACCCTCCTGACCCCACTAAAACCACCACTATTCCAAAATCTCAACTCCCACCATCGTAAAAAACCTTAGGGTGTTGATTAGGGTGGGGCAGAGGTAGAAGCAAGGGCTTTGCCATGAGGGTATAGTGTTGGAGGGGAGACAAGGTGTTGATCAAGGTTAGCTGGGGAGGCAAGAGGCTTCTTGTGGTCAATGGAAGGAGTGACATCGGATGTACGAATCCACTTGTTGTCGACAAGAGTATATTGCATCAATTGAAAGGTAACTTTGTTGTATGTGGTGTCGACAAGAAAGGATGGATAGTGCTTCAGACTAACATGGTGAGCTTTGAATAGTCATGTAAGCAGCATGCCATAAAGGAGACTTGCAGAAGGGTTGGAGATAGTAGTGGATTCTGCCATGAATCGTAAAATCCAAGTCCCAATATCAATGAGTGTCCTGGTGATAAGGTAGTAGAGAAAATAGACATCCCTTTTGTTGAGAGATTTTAAGGAGCGGGATCGAGGCAGGAGGCAGGTATTGATGATGTGAGCCATGATACGCTGCTCAAAACACAGTGCAAGTCCATTCATTCAGCCTAGAGAAAGAAGATTTGATCGTTCAACTAAGTAGTCAAGAGCCTCCTCATAAGTAATGCAAAAGTTCTTCCCCTAAGTTTTCTGGAAGAAGTATGAGTTACCCGAGAATGTGATTCCCAAAAGCTTGCTTAATTTTTTCTTTGTTAATAAAATTCTGCGGCCTTTGATGAATGACACGGGAGATAGACCATAATCCATAATTGACAAATTTGTATAGAACAGTCAAACAAGGTCTTCATATACTTCTTCCTGTAGCTCGAGCAATTTGTGCCATCCCATTTCCTTAAAAGGCTATTTGATGTCATAATGGATGGATTGGAGTTTTTGCAAGGAGACCATTCTTCCGCAAGCAACTGATCGTTAACGGAAATTGGATTCATAGCACTTATTTTCTCTGGGAGACAAGAAATCTTTGGCATCGATGGAGTCACTTGAATCAGAGGGGATGTTTTCAGGGGACTCGCTCGACTGCTATTCCTAAGAGACATTCTTTAATCTCTTTCCCTTCGATGAAGAGGAAGGAAGTAGGGGACATTTGGTGTGATAAGCACCTAAGGTTTTTGACAACGATGGGGGTTAAGATTTTGGGATAGTGGTGGTTTCAATGGGGTTAGGAGGGTTTTCAGTGGGAGTACGAGATGGTGAAAACTGAAAAGAAGTTTGTTTTACCGTTCCAGATTCTAATGGTTTAGAGTGAATAGCCCTTCGCTTTCAGCAAGAATAAGTGGATATAAAAAGACAATTGTGGTTGCTATTGAGCACTATCCGTCAGAGATTGACCAAATTCAGAATCAAAGATAGGAATACTTTGTAACATTATGAATTTGTGTGCTACCATCTTTGTGCGAGGTATTTTGAGGTGAAAGAGAGTGGAGACGATGATTTGCTCTGCTAGGGTTTGAAGAGGTTTAGGGAAGAAAGAGTGTTGCTTTGAAGAGAAGTAAAGGAGGCGTGCACAGAAAAGCCTATTCCATCATGTTAGTTATTAATATGGAGAGAGAAAGAGAGAGAGAAATCAAGTGTTATCTGACATATTGTGCCTTACGCACTACTTTTCATAATGTTGCAGAAGAGAGAGACTTTTGATTTGAATACATAGGCCATACGTCATAGTCTGATTGGAGAAGAAGATGGTATAGTGTTTTTGGCATGCAACTTCATGGTCAACATTCATTTGACTTTTCATGACCTTTGAGATTTTGTTGATAAGGTTTTTAAACCAATCGATAAGGTTTTTGAAAAAACATAATAAACACACAGAATATGTGATAAGGGTGAGCCATTACTCTCTCCCTAAAAGCCAGGCTGGTAGGGTGCGCAGCGCTCCCGCTTATATACACTCAGCCCCAGTCCCCCTCGCTCGATGTGGGACTTGACGCTAGTGGGAACCCGTTCCAGTTCACATCATTCCCTCCTCCCCTGAGGAACCTGTCCTCAGGTTAGGCACCGTAGCGGGTTAGGCTCTGATACCAAATGATAAGGGTGAGCCATTACTCTCTCCCTAAAAGCCAGGCTGGTAGGGTGCGCAGCGCTCCCGCTTATATACACTCAGCCCCAGTCCCCCTCGCTCGATGTGGGACTTGACGCTAGTGGGAACCCGTTCCAGTTCACATCATTCCCTCCTCCCCTGAGGAACCTGTCCTCAGGTTAGGCACCGTAGCGGGTTAGGCTCTGATACCAAATGATAAGGGTGAGCCATTACTCTCTCCCTAAAAGCCAGGCTGGTAGGGTGCGCAGCGCTCCCGCTTATATACACTCAGCCCCAGTCCCCCTCGCTCGATGTGGGACTTGACGCTAGTGGGAACCCGTTCCAGTTCACATCAATATGTAACATGTAGAGATTAATCATAGCTAATTTTGCCCAAACCGGTTCTTAACATAGAAAACCTATTTTCCATTAGAGGTTTTGTAAAAATATTAGTTAATTGCAAGTCAGTTTGTATGTATTTTACCTATACATCTCTTTGATGTACATGATCTCAAATTAAGTGATGTTTAACTTCAATATGCTTGGTTCGAGAGTAATGTACAAAATTTTTGGTTAGGCAAATGGCACTGGTATTATCATAGAATATTGGAATTTGCTTGAAAGTAAGTGAAAAATCTTCTAGTTATTGCTTCATCTACAGGAGCTGAGTGCAACAGCTTCTTACTGCCATATATTTAGCCTCAGCAGCTGATAAGGCAACTGAGCTTTGTTTCTTGCTGAACCAGAATACCAAAGCAATTCTTAGAAAATTGGCAAGTACCAGTGGTGCTTTTTCTGTCAAGTTTATCACCTGCAAAATTAGCATATGCATATCCAACTAGTTCAAATTTTTAAAATCTTGGATACCATAAGCCAAGGTCTTGTGTTCCTACTAAGTATATGAAAATTCTTTTTATAGCAATGTAATGGGATTCCTTATGATTGGATTGAAATCTAGCACATTTGCATACACTAAAAATGATGTTTGGTCTATTAGCAGTAAGATAAAGTAAAGATCCAATCATATCTTTATATAATTTTTGTTCAATATCTTTACCTTTTTCATCTTTGTCGAGGTTTGATGATGGACACATTGAAGTATCAATGGGTTTTGCATTTTCAAAATTGTATTTCTTGAGTAGCTCCTTGGTGTATTTTGTTTGATTGATAAAGTTTCCTTTCTTTGTTTATTTGATTTGCAGACCAAGAAAGAAGTTCATTTCTCCCATCATACTCATTTCAAATTCTCCTTGCATAAGCTTAGAGAATTCTTGATAGAGAAGTTCATTAGGACTACCGAATATAATGCCATCTATATAAATTTAAACAAGTAATGAATCATTATCATGTCTTTTGATAAAAAGTGTGGTGTCAATTTTTCTTCTAATAAACCCATTTTGAAGTAAAAAATTGCTTAATCTTTCATACCAAGCTCTAGGAGTTTGTTTTAACCCATAAAGGGCTTTTGAAAATTTGTAAACATGATTGGACAAATTTTTATCCTCAAAATTAGGAGGTTATTTGACATACACTTCCTTATGAATAAATCCATTCAAGAAAGTACTTTTAACATCCATTTGGAATAATTTGAAATTCATAAACGAAGCATAAGCAAGTAACATACGTATGGATTCAAGTCTCACAACTGGAGTATAAGTTTCATCAAAATTGATACCTTCCATTTGAGAGTACCCTTGGGCCATAAGTCTGGCTTTGTTTCTTATGACTTTTCCTTACTCATCAAGTTTATTTCGGAATACCCATCTTATTCCTATTACTGAGGCATTTTCAGGAGGTTCCACCAAATTTCATACTTTATTTCTTTTGAATTGGTTAAGTTCTTCTTCCATTGCAGCTATCCAATCTTCATCCTTTAAAGCTTCTTCTATAGTTCAGGGTTTAATTTGTAAGAAAAGGGCCATGTTGTTTTATTTGAACGAAGCTCTTGTTCTTAATTCTTCATTAGGATTTCTAATTATATACTGCATAGGATATAATAGGGAATGTCTCCATTCACGTGGAAGCTTCAAATATGTTTTGGGTAGTTCTATGTTTATAACTTTAGGATTATTTGAAGTTTCTCCTTACTTGCATATATCTTGTTAACATGGTACAAGATCTTTGATTGGGTATTTCTTCAACTCTTTTGTTCCTATTTTCTTCTTCATTTTTATTACTTTTTTCTTTTTGTCTTATATTATAAGATTTGTTCAGACAATCTGCATTTTTCTCATCATCTAAATTCAAGTTTTTCTTTAAAGTGGGGTTAGTATCATCAAATACTACATGGATAGATTCTTCAACTACTAAGGTTCTTTTATTGTATACCCTATATGCTTTGCTAGTTGTTGAATATTCTAAGAAGATTCCTTTATCACTTCTAGCATCAAATTTTCCTAACATATTTTTACCATTATTATGTATGAAGTATTTACATCCAAATGTATGAAAATAACCTATGTTGGGTTTTCTTCTCTTCTACAATTCATATGGAGTTTTCTTGAGAATAGGCCTAATGGGATATCAATTCAAGATATAACAAGCAGTATTTATGACTTTAGCCCAAAAATATTTAGTAAGATTATTATCAATCAACATGGTTCTAGCCATATCTTGTAAAGTATGATTTTTTTCTTTCAACAACTCTATTTTGTTATAGAGTTCTTGGAGTAGAGAAATTGTGGACAAAATCATGTTCATTGCAAAAATTTTCAAAAAGCTTATTCTCAAATTCTCCACCATGATCACTCATAATACTAGAGATTAAATACCTTGCTCTCTTTAAACCTTTTTACAAAAGACCTTAAAGCTCTTAAAAGCTTTATCATTATGAGCTAGAAATAAAACCCATGTAAATCTAGAGTAATTATCAATGATAAAAAATGCATAACTTTTACCTCTAAAGTTTTGAGTTTGTGTGGGGTCAAAGAGATCCATGTGCAATAATTGAAGTGACCTTGACCTAGAAACAAATTCCTTAGTTTTGAAAGAAGATTTGGTTTGTTTGTCCAATTGGCATGCATCACATACATGATTTTTTTGAAAATCTAGTTTAGGAAGACTCCTCACAAGGTCAAGTTTTGATAGTTTAAAAATCACATGCATGCCTGCATGTCCAAGTTTCTTATGCCAAGTCTAAGGATCATTGCAAATGGAACAAAGACAAGTTATATTCTTGGAGATAGCATCTCTAGAGGTAAGAACATAAATATTTTCAAATCTTTGACCAACAAACAGGGCTTTGTTATCATTGTCAGACACGATGCAATGCAAAGATTTAAATTCAACTTTATAACCTTTGTCACAAAGTTGGCTAATATTAAGAAGCTTATGTTTGAGACCCACAATAAGGCACACATTATCAATGCAGTAATTTTTATTCCGACTTACTTTTCCAAAACCTATAATTTTGCCTTGACCTCCATCTCCAAGGGTGACAGAACCACTGTCTTTGTGAGTAAATGATAAAAATTTAAAACAATCACCTGTCATATGACGTGAACAGTTACTGTCTAGGAACTAGTCATTCCTTGAAATTTTTCTTTTGAGACATATCTGCATGTTAAATTATTTTTTCTTAGGTACTAAATCTTCTTGGGTCCTTTATAGTTAGTGTGGATTTCTTTTGTAGAGTCAATGCTTTTGAGAACCCAAATAAGTTTTCTAGATTTGTTTTTATACTTATGACAAGCATGACCGAATTTATTATAGTGAAGACATGTGATAATGGATTGCGAGCTATTATTTTCTTTGACAAAGAAATTCTTGTATAGTTTAACACTATTTCTTTTATCATAGCTTAAGCCTGTCCTATCAAACATACACTTATGCTATCCTAACAATAGTTTTAGATTTTCTTCTCTTTTTACAAAATTAGCTAGATCTTTTTCTAAGGATTTTACCTGAGTTTCTAATCCTTTTATTTCTTTTACAGTAGCAGCTAACTTTACTTCTAAGTTACTTGAGTTCTCTTCTAAGTTAAAGTTAATTTGAATAAGGTTTTCATATTTTGCAAATAATTTTTCAAAGTCTATCAAAAGTTGATTAAAATCATTTTGTAAATTAGAAATTTCTATTTCTGGTGTTACCTCAGTTTCTTCAGCAACCATGAAGCACATATTTGCAAGTTCTTGCTCTATCTAAGCTTTTTCTTTTTCTTCATCATCACTCCAGGCAGCCATAGCTTTCCTCCGAACATGTAGCTTAGCTGATTTTCTTTTTATAAATGGGCATTCTAATATGATATGACCATTTTTGTAATACCTTTTAAAATATATATATAATAATAATAAAATAAAATATTCTAGGATATTAAAATAAAGATTAAATATTTTTAAATTAATTATAGAGTTTAAATAATTCTTAGGGATTTTTTTTATATATCTTAAGGATTTTATTGAAGTGCATAAAATATTTTTGAGGCAAAAGAGCAATTTTAGTTTAGGGCAATAGTGCAATTTGAGTTAAAGAATAAAATAATCCTCCACTAACTCTCTCTCTTAAATCTCCTTCAGCTTTTCTTTCCTGATGCTACGTCTCCCACTGCACAAAGCTTTCTTTTTCTTCTTTCTTTTCCATATCCCATGAAGCTTATGCGTTTTTCTTCCACCTCTTTTTGTATTAACTTCTCAACGCAATTTCACCATCTTCTTCCCCTATTAGTGATCTGCTTCATCTTTTTTTCAGTGGGATTCCATGGCTGAAGGTTAGTAAGTTATTAATATTTGTATACCTTCATTTTATCCGTTTCTTCCTCTATTTGGTGCTGATTTTTGGATGTTTTGTAATACTTATTTCTCACCTAGCTTCTTTGGTTTCCCTTCTGTAATTTTCTCTCTTCTTGCATTATTATTGAAGCGTGATTTCTTGGAAAGCTCTCTCTTCTTCTTCCTAGTGCCGTGGGTGAGCTCCAAATTGGAGATTTCTTGAATTGCAACCTTCAAGTGTGAATTAACACTTCCAAATTTATCCTTGAAGTTCCAAGAAGTAAGTTTTGAATTTAATTTGAGTTAAGACAACTTAGATTGAAAAACCCCAAATTTAGGGTTAGTATTTAGGATAAAAAAGTGTATAAAAATTTAGGGATTTATGTTTTAGGGAATATATTAGATTATATAAATAATTACAGATGTTATTAGAGTGGTCAACATAATTAATTTATATTGGTTATAATTTTAAATGATACCGGGGAAACTTATTTAACTGGAACTCTGCACTAAACAATAGGGATTTGGGACTTATACTATTAGTCCAAACTAGTGAGTGTGTAGATAATAGAGTGGCATATCTATTTCATTCCATTTCATCTTTTTACAATGAAAATTTCAATTTATGTGCTTTATTCCTTGGGGAAACAAATTGGTGTTTTCAAAACTTCAAAATGGGTATATATATATATATATATATATATAATCATATGATGATTTAATAAGTTTATTAAAGCAACTTGATAATTAAAATATGGTATGATATATCCTTGTGAAATGCAAAAGAGTGAATTGGATGGAAAGAAAGCAGTGGTGTGTGTATATTTATTTATGATGAGAATATTTTATGTTGTTTTGTGGTCTCATATGTTACAGAGATTATATTGAAGGTTAATTTGCCTTATTTAATTATTTATTTACTTCCTTGATTTTTATTTATTTATAATAGTTAAATGCCATTTGCAGGGATTTTATTATAATTCTTTTAATTCTTTTTATAATGGATGAGAATCTAGTTAAGACTGCGTAGCCATTAACAGAGATAACGGCCTAGATGCACCTAGAATAAGTTGTGAATTGTGATAGCACTGCGATATGATGCATTGAGTGCTGTGATCTAAGATACCCGGCATATACTATGAAAGTGATAAGATGGAATGGACCTACAGAAATGACAAGATATACGATGCAGTAGTTTGATAATTTGATTCCTTTCTATGATACCCATTTCCATAACATTTTCTTAAACTTAGGAAATATGGATTTTACCTAAAATTTTTATTTTTATTTTTATTTTTATTTAAATAATTATTTTTATTCCAACTATAATTTTTATTATTTAAATTATTCGATAATAATTGATTTCTAAAAACTCCTGTATGCACTTATTTTTTTTTCTCTCTATGCACTTTATTATTTATACACTCACTAAGCCAGTGGTAAGCTTATCCCTCTTTTTTCTTTAGTTTTCAGACCAGCGAGTAAAAGAGTGAAGTGATTTAGAAACTTGTGAGCTACCAGACCCTTAGAGTAGGTGTTTAATTTTGTGAGATTGTATCAGACTCCATGATGTGGTGGCACTTAGGTGTAGAGAAAGAATTTTGAAATTATCCATGTTATATGGTCACTTATAAATTATAAATATTGTTTATACTTTCCTAGCTAGGCATTTTGGTTATATGTAATTTGTTGGTGCTGGTTTAATTTATTTTTCAGGATGGGATGTCCAATTTTTAGAGGAGATGTTGTTAGATTTTTTATAGTTCCTAATGACATAATGAACTGAATATTAAATTTTCTAAAACTTGGGGGTTATATGGGTTAATTAAAATATATGATATAATAGTTGACTTTAAATTTTGTAAAGCTTGCTAAGCTAACCCAATCTCCATATTAGTTTAGCCTATACGCCGATCATGACTCAAAAATTGGGTCGTGACAATTTCTGCCACATTCATAGCAAGTAATCATATTTTTGGCAGCCTCGTCGTGTCTTATAGTATTGTTTGAGGAAGCACCCTTGTGTTTTCCCATCAACATTTTTCTTTTAGCATAATTCTCTAATTTTTTTGAGAAGAATGCTATATCTTTTGTATCAATTTCTCCTTCTTCTTCCATAATTTGTTCCTCTTTTGCCATAACTTGCAAGGTAAGAGCTTTTCATTTTTGCTCCAACTTATGCCTTTTTAGATTATTTCTTTTATAGGCAATGAGATGACCACGTAATTTATTAGGAGGTATTGAGGCAATATTCTGACTTTCTAGGTTATCTACCTTTGATTGCCATATAGGAGGAAGACATCTTAGGACTTCTGAATTTTTCTCCATATTCGTGTATGTTTTTCCAAGAGCCTTGAAATCTCTTACAATTTTAGCAAATCTGTTGAACATTTCTTCAATGTTCTCATTCTCCTTCATGTGAAACAACTCATATTCATAGACTAGCATGTTTAGCTTGCTTTTTTTTACTTTTGATGTCCCTTCGTACGTCATTTCAAACTTTTTCCACATTTCCTATGCTGTGTCGCAACTGGAAATTTTATCATACTCCTAGCCACTCACAGCACAATATAGAATGTTGATTGCTCTAGTGTTACTCTCCACCATCTTGATATCATTATCTGACCACTCATCTCAGGGTTTGTCGATGACCTCTTCTTTTTCATCGTTCTTTGAAGGGAATTTTGGTCCCTTCTCAATGATTTTTCACACTCGGTAGTCTGTTGATTAAATGTAGATTTTCATTCTTGCTTTCTAGTGAGTGTAGTGATTTCCATTGAAATATGGTGGTCTGACAGTTGAGAACCCTTCGAGAAAGTAGGATCTTTCAAGTGGTTGTTGGCTCATTTTTTTGCAAAACACAAAGATCTTTTCTTTAGGAGGTTAAGCACTAAAATCAATGAGACTTGCTCTGATACCAATTGAAGAATGCACCTAGAGGGGGGTGAAGAGGTGCTTTTACACTTATATATTCACTTTCTTTCTTCTTTTCTGTTTCTTCTCCCTTACAGTGGCTAATTGACTTTGTGTATGTTTGGTTGCGTATTGAAGAAAGGGAAAGCCATGTTTGTAACCCTTTTTATGTAGAAGCAACAATTTGTTGCTTCTGTCCAAATCACGTTTCTTCCTTCTCCAACGCGCAGCCAAACACACACTTCAACTTGATGGCACATTTATAATTGAACTTATTTTGAATCCATTATTATATAACGCTTGGGATCTAATTGAAATGGATAAGCAACAGCTACTTGCAAATGATGACCTGTCCCCAATGTTCATGCAACTATTTTTTTTAAATATATTTTCATGTGTTATATGTAGTGAAAGGAGATGATTAAGGCCAAGAAAAGCAAAATTTGCATTAATTAGAGTATTAATAATTATTTAAGCCCAAAAATGTGATAACTATTGGTCAAATATTAATTTATTTTTTTTCCTTTGATTAGGACTGAAATATTTGAATTCTATTTCTTTAATAACAAAGATAACTCTAGCATTATTAAATCCAAACTCGTTGACTAATCATTTCTTTTTGTTCATCCTACAGCTAGAAAATAAAAAAAAAAATGATTACTATTGCTATGGTAAATTAATTATTATTATCTAAAATTTAAGTGATCCCCCAACACACACGCACGCACAAAGGGTTGCTTATCGCCAATGTTTCCGGGTCCTTGGTAATTTCATAAGCATTGAATGGTTATTTAATTACTTCGAAATAAGTTTGTTTGAGTTGGTTAGTTATCTCCTTTTTTTGGCGCGAATTCTAGGATATTTGTCCTTCTTTTTTCCGTTTGATATAATTTATCGGGATAGTGAAAGGTTCCGAGTAGTACTTAGATCAAAAAAGAAAGAAAGAAATGAATAGAGAGATGAGAGATTCTGAGAAGCAGAATGAATAGATCTTGTATTGCTTAATCTCCAACCATTACATTATATAGATACATCAGGAGAGCTTCATAGACTATTCAAGCTCAACTAAATTCCCAGCTAATACATCATACAAGCTAACACAGTTATAACTAATATCCCTTGACATCCCCTTGTCTGGTTCTTAAGGACTCAAAAGCACTACGAGAGAGGGGTTTGGTAAGGACATCTGCAAAAAGCTGTCCGCATATATAGAGGAAAGAAGGAAGCCTCCATCATATGCAAATTGCTTTAACCAAGCATAAATCATCATTGCCATTGATGATTCAACTGTCAGCCGATAATTTTTTTTCTTTTTTAACACCAAATATCATGTGATATAATTTATTGTTCGTTTGCGCCCCAAAAACCTTGTCTCCCTCTATGGCTGTACCTCTTGACACAGCCACGAACTCCTTCTCGTATATGAATACATTCCTAATGGAACTGTGGCTGGTCATCTTCACGGGGACCTAGCAAAGCCAGGCTCACTCCCATGGAATAGCAGAATGAACATAGCCATTGAAACTGCAAGTGCATTAGCATACCTTCATGCCTCAGACATAATCCACTGAGATTTTAAAACCAACAACAGCCTTTTAGACAACCACTTTTGTGTCAAAGTAGCAGATTTTGGACTATCCCATCTCTTCCCAAACGACGTCACTCACATTTCCACAGCCTCACAAGGGACTCCCGGCTATGTCGACCCAGAGTACCACGAGTGCTACCAGCTTACTGACAAAAGCGATGTGTATGGCTTCGACGTGGTGCTAATTGAGCTGATATCATCAATGCCAACCGTGGACATCACGCGGCATCGACACGAGATCAATCTGTCCACCATGGCAATTAACAAGATCCAGAATCGGGCATTGCATGAGCTGGTGGACCACACACCTGGGTTTGAGTCGGATTACAAGGTGAGGAAGATGATTAATGCTGTGGCAGAGTTGGCGTTTCAATGTTTTCAGAATTTGAAGGATATGACGCCTTCTATGGAACAAGTGTTGGAGACACTGAGGGATATCGAGAGCGATGAGAAGCATAAGAGCAAGCCGGAGGTGATGGATATTTCTGCAGATGATGTTGGGTTGCTCAAGAATGACCTGCCTCCGCCTTCACCTGATTCTAATTTGGGAAGTAAATCCACGACTTCAAATTCTAGCAATTAAGTGGTGATCTTCTTTCTCATCTCAGCGAGTTATTCATAGTTTATAGCAGAAATAGCATCTAATCCACCTATTCTTAGTCTCAGCTTCTTTCATCTGCCACTGTGGATCGCTAAGTATGGACATGTACATAGAATGATAAAGCTTCCTTGTTTATAACTTAATCTTTGAAGGAGTTAGTTTTTGAATTATTCGCTTTTTTCGTACTAACTTCCTGTTTTGATATTGCGAACATTATAGAAACATAAGTAAACCCAAAAATTTACAGTTTAAGTACCCCCTTCAAGAATGAAATTATGCCAACAACTCTGGTTTTACAAAGTTATGTAACACTCCTAATTTGTTTTTTCTTTATTTTCCGTAACTTTATTGTTCCCATTTGCTTCCTTTGTTTTTTCTTTTTGTTATTTTTGGGTTCAAATTCGTTTCTTACATTGCTCTTTAAAAATTTTAGCGAAATTTTTTTTATGAAGGATATAAATTCAAAATTTTCAGCAAAAATAATCACTGAATTATTCTACTATTATTATGACTAGTACAGACAGGTTGTCATACAATGTTATATATAAAGGAAAATATTTAATTTAGGTAAAATAACGAACATTTATTTCTAACTTAATACCCATTAATATCAATTTATGGGGTTCTTTAAGCTTCCGTTCCACCTGAACATCCTAATGTCTTGAATTATCTGTACTGGACCACATAAAGGAGCTTTAATCCAGGTCCACTCAATCTCAACTATAATTCGGATTTGTGACATTCTTTAATCTCTCGGATGAACACATTATAAACAATCGTGAGAATTTAAAATATTACACAATGTTTCCAATTTAATAAAAAACAACTTATTTTATTCATGGTGGTATTGGAACAGTAGTAATATATATATATATATATATATATATATAGACATAAATTTATATACATTTATTAGAAATAAAATTTTAAACGGAAGTTTAAAAGATAAGCTTGTGTCTTATCCAAGAAGCCATAGAATCAAACTTCAGCATATATTGCAAAATTTTATATAAATATATTTATAAAAATAAAAAATTAATTATATTAAATATATTTTTAAATAAATTAATTAAACTGATCACTAACTTTTGGATCGCTTCCTTCTCCAGCGGGACAATAAATTTGATTTTTAAAACATTGTTATAAATTTTAATAATTAGATTGACTTGACTGATTTTAACAATGGGAACGATAAAGACATCAATGTCACTGTGGAGCAATGGTAATTAATCTCCTTCCCACCATTATGTGGATATATTCAAACTTGATTTCATATACGTTCAACCCTATTGATTTAACTTAAATTAATCAAAATAATAAAGACACTAATTTTTTTAATTGAATTGGATGAAATTTTTGTAAAAATATTTTACTCAATTTGATTATTAAATATCTATTTTATAAATTCAATTTTAACTGAACCAAACTGATTTTTGTTAAACAATTTAAATATTTTATATTATGTAATAATATAATAATCGACTCTGATATAAACTCTAATAATTAAGTCAATTAAGTATCAGAGTAATTTAATCATTTACGGATTGAAAAGGAAGCATCCGGGAGATGTAATAAGCATCTTGCAGGTAGTTATAGAGTGAATTTGTTTTGTGTGGGTTATATTATTGGTTCCCTTCCAGCGACTCTAGAATCGTTATATTTCATCACTGGTCCCGCGCTCTTTAATCATCGAACCCACTTACACTTTACAGATGCGAACGCCACTCCAGAGCCCTAGTCATCTTTTATATATATATAACCCATACTGTTCATTTTGCACTCTTTATATACTACTTATAGTATCACATTGGTTTATACATTGTTCATATACTATTTTTTCCCCTTCTGTTGTGGGACCCGCATATTCTTTTTTTTTTTTTCCAGAAAAAAATTTGAATCCTCCTGCATGGAGGACGTGTTAATTCAAATAAAGATAACATACCAACGAACCCGCTCTTCTCCTCCACAACCCAACCAGGGATTGGCTATTTTAGTTTTTTTTTTTTTTGGGTGGTTATCATATTGCGTAGTCGGCAATCTAAACTAGGCATTTTATATAATTTCCCTATTTCTTGATATTTTCTTGATGAATTCATTTTAATTGATGTTTTTGTCATATATTATCAAAAATTCAAGATGCGTAAATGAAGAATTTTTTTTATGATATTTTGTCCTACCTTAAAATATTTTAGCAAATTTACTAAGTTGGCCTAATCTTTTGAACTAGTTAGAGATAAATTATTATTTAGTATATATGTTCCTAAGCCTGTTTGGTAGAACATTGGAAAGTAAAAATGAAGCGGATTCCTCTGCCTTGATGTGTCCGGTATGCTAAACGCTAGACAGAAACAAAAAAGTGCACTTCCATGGCACTTTCCGATAGTGTAGCATAGGAAGGGTGGCTGAGTTTGGAGCAATTCCGGTAAATGACCTATTTGTCCTCTCTGAGGGAATGAATGGCAGTAGGAAGGTTCGGGTGATATTTGGGTCAAAATATTAAAGGCAGAGAGAGTTGAGATTGAGGGAACGAATGGCAGTAAGAATAATGATGTCCGACGATGGCGTATGGGTGTTGTTTGAGTGAGGAGAGTAGGTGATGCCGATGCATGGAAGGGAGGAGATTGTTGGGAGGGGGGAGAGAAGGTAGAGAGAGAAAGTGACGATGGAGAAGAACCAACGAAACATGGTGATTTTGGTTCTTGAGCCCTTGTGAAAAGCGTGAGGGGAGATGTGTAAGAGTAAGACAAAGGAAATTGTGCCTTTTGTTTTTTGTTTTTTAATTTAGAAGTAAGGTAATTTTTGGTTCGATGGAGGGGAGGGGAGAAGAGAAGTTTTAATGATTTGTTATTTAGTTAATTTGGAGGGGAGGGGAAGGATTAATGGATAATTATATTTTTATAATATTAAAATTAATTTTTTTATTTTTAAGATATTTATATATAAAAAAAGTTTTTTTATTTTTTATTATAAAAAAAACTTTTTTTATTTTTTATTATAAAAATAATTTTTTTATTTTTATTTAAAAATATTTTTTATTTTTATAAAAAATTATCTTAAACTCTATTAAAAAAATAAGATCTATATTATATTTTAAGTAAAAGCAAAGTAGGGATAATTTAGTCAAATAAAGATAAAAACTTTTTTTTTCTCTCCAAAAACCTCCACTTTTAGAGGGGAAAGTTTGGAGGGGAGGGAAGAGGGTATTTTGCCTTCCCTCCCTTCCATTATTTTCATACCAAACAAGGGAAGACTCTCCCCTCCCCTCCAAATCTCTCAAACCAAATAATGTTTAAGGATATATTTTATTTTTATTTTTTATAATATTTTTTTACTAAATATACAAATGATAAGATATTATATTTTTTATGTCATATCAAATGAATTTTAGTTTTTTTTTATATTTCATTCAATATTTACTTTTTTTATTAAAATATTTTTTGTGTATGAAATGAGTCAATTCCTTCCTTGTTGTTTCCTACGTTTCATCCAGATCACATTCATCAGTTAGCACTTACTTTCAAGCCAATATCATAAACGTTGGGGAATGTGACTTTGTTTTCAAAACGGTGGCAGGTTTCACATACTTTTCTTGTCCTTTTAAAAGGCTATAATATAATTGAGTATTGATTGTACTTACGAATCGAAGGATACTTCCGTCTATCTCTTAAATTAAACTTTCAAATAGAGTAAAGATAAATTTATTTCATTTTGGTCTTTTCATTTCTATTTTTTTTTATTCTATTCTGTTCTATTATGTCATTTATAAAATTTTCAAGCATAGCCTAGACTTCGATATTTGGTTCATGAAAACATAAAATTAAATTAAATTAAATTAAATAAATGAAAAATTATACGACGTGGCAGCTAGGCTTGTCAAATGCTTTTTTACAACACCTATAGTTAATTTGGATAATAGACATTATTAATCAATTAATAAAATTATATAACTTTGCTAGTAACATTTTTCAACGTGTTAGTAATATATTTTTAATATGCTGACATCTTATTTTCAAAGTGTTGGTAACCGTTGAGAATTTTCTTGTAGTCCTTGTTGCAGCTGTAATGCTAATAACCATTTCGAGAAGGTCTCGCCACTGGGAAGGATGGCTAACATATCTTGGTATTTAGAGACAACCAATAGACCATTCAAATTATTTTAATTTTGTAATTATTTACATTTATACGTTATATATTAATGTTTCGTCAATTGGAAATATGGTGAGAGTTGCAAAGATGAATGACGATAGCTATGTGGTGCGAACACGGGAAAGATTATAATTTATGAACCCGCAACCAATCCAATACACTCACCCCAAGAAAAGCTAATAATCAAATCTGGTTGATCCATTCGAACCCAACAAGGACCTAAAGTGTTGAACCACAAAGTTGATCAAATCTTAATAAGTTTGAAAAGTTCAATCAAGAACCAAGACCTTTCAAGGTTGAAAATCCAGAGAAATCTCTCTCGATTGATAATGCTTCAAAATTGTTATTACAAGTGATGGGAAGTGTCATATATGCAGGCAAAATCTAACTAATAAGTGAGCCAAGGAAACATGTATAGAGACTCAAAATAGTCAAAGATTGACATAATTAGCCTAGGAAAACAACAAAGACTTAGAACTTAATTAGCCTAGGAACATTTAAATTTAATTAGTTTAGGAAAAACAAAATAGTCATACATAATTAACCCACTTAATGAGCCACAAATCAACATGTGTAGCTCAAATAACAAAATGTAAGCCCAAGTGAGTCAATCCATGTATATGGACCTTGGTCCATTTTCCTTAACTTGTAGTGTTTTGGTCCAAAAAGCTTTCAATAGCTCCATCTTTAACTAAAAGGATATTAATGATTGCTTGATTAGAGCTTTGGTTCTCCTTGATGTTAGTAGGCCAAATTGTCATTTACTTTGCCTAAGTTTCTTGAAGAATCCCATTCAAAGCTTTAAGTTTTCCAGCCCGCACTCTTGTAATAGGCCCACTTCGAATATGCAATGAATCAATTGACGCACTTGAATTAACTTGTTCCCTTTGATGGTGTGCATCATCCCCTCTTTCCTCAAAAAGATTCATCCTCGAGTTGCCACTTATATCAAAATGAAATAAATCAACAATATTGAATATAGCACTAATATTATCATA
Source organism: Erythrophleum ivorense (assembly GCA_026724425.1). Classification (NCBI taxonomy): domain Eukaryota; kingdom Viridiplantae; phylum Streptophyta; class Magnoliopsida; order Fabales; family Fabaceae; genus Erythrophleum; species Erythrophleum ivorense. The sequence goes on from JAIUCV010000041.1 coordinate 2,262,204, forward strand.
CTCATAGGCAGATCTATCTTATAAGCATTGTCATTTATTCTTTTAAGGATTTGAAATGGTCCATCCCTTCTAGGAGCCAATTTAGATTTCCTTTTGGTTAGAAACCTCTCCTTTCTCACATGCACCCAAACCCAATAAGTCAATCACCAGGCTTAAAAATAACATGCCTTCTTCCTTTGTTGGTCTGGGATGCATATTGTTCATTTTTCTTTTTAATTTGTTGCTTAAGCCACTCATGAAGTTGCCTCACCATTTCAACTTTCCTTTTCCCATCAAGACTAGCTCTTTCACTAACAGATGATGGTATTAAATCCAAAGGAGTTAGTAGATTAAAACCATAAACTATCTCAAAAGGAGAACAATTAATAGATGAATGAACACTCTTATTATATGCAAACTAAATGAAAGGGAAGCACTCCTTCCAATTCTTTAAATTCTTTTGAATGACAATCATGAGCAATTGAGTTAAAGTTCTATTAACAATTTTAGTTTAGCCATCAATTTAGGAATGATAAGCTATAGAAAATAACAACTTAGTACCAAGCTTTTCCCTTAAAACCTTCCAGAAATAACTTAAAAACTTGGTATCTCTATCAAACACAATGTTCTTAGGCATGCCATGAAGTCTTATAATTTCTTTAAAGAACAATTTAGTAATATAAGTGGCATTATTAGTTTAATGGTATGGAATGAAATGTGAAATTTTAAAAAACCTATCGCCAACCACAAATATTGAATCCATTCCTCTCTTTAACCTAGGTAGCCCCAAAACAAAGTCCATTGATGTCTTTACCCAAGGTTCACTAGGTATAAGCAATGGTGTATGTAGACCATGTGGTAAGATTTTAGATTTAGCCTTTTTAAAAGTAATGCACCTACCACAAATTCTTTCCGCATCACGTCTCATTCTAGGCTAAAAGAAATGTTCATGCAAAACTTCTAAAGTCTTTTTCACACAAAAGTGCCTTATCAATCCTCTCTTATGTGCTTCCCTTACATGCAACTCACGCATAGAACATTGAGGCACACATAATTTATTTATTTTAAACAAATACTCATCATTTCCATGAAATTTACCAAATGCTCCCTTTTCATAAGCAACAAATGTTTTAGCAAAATCACTATCATTTGCATACAATTCCTTGACATGTTCAAATCCAAGCAACCTTGTATTCAAAGAAGTAAGAAGAACATACCTTTGAGATAAAACATCTACAACTACATTCTCTTTACCATGCTTGTATTTAATGACATATGGAAAGTGTTCAATGAATTCCAGCCACCTAGCATGTCTCTTATTCAACTTACCTTAACCCTCAAGGTGCTTCAAAGATTGATGATTTGTGTAAATGACAAATTATTTAGACTAAAGGTAGTACTGCCAAGTCTCTAATGCCTTCACAGTGCATAAAGCTTTATATCATATGTTGGATAATTTGAGGTTGCCCTACTTAATTTCTCATTGAAATAAGCAATCAGTCACCCTTCCTGCATCAAAACGGCTCTTATACCAACTCTTGATGTATCACATTCAATCTCAAAAGTTTTGTTAAAGTTAGGCAATGCTAATATAAGTGCAAAACACAACCTTTCTTTAACAACATTGAATGCATGATTTTATGCTTTGCACCATTTAAACCCAACAGATTTTTTTTATGACTTCAGTGAGTGGTGCAGCAAGTGTGAAAAAATCCTTCACAGATGCCTGTAAAAATTAGCTAATCTATGAAAAAACTTGTAGGTGTTGGCCGCTCTTTTATTGCCCTTACCTTTTCCTTATCAACTTCTATCCCTTGTGCACTTACAATGAAACTAAGGAAAACAACCTTATCCATGTAAAAGCTACATTTCTTAATGTTAGCATATAATTTTTCCTTCCTTTACACATCAAGAACACAAGGCAAATGATTTGAATGCTCGTCAAGATCCCTATTGTAAATTAGAATGTTAGCAAAATATACCACAACAAACTTCCTAATGTATGCATGTGAACACTGTATTTTGTCTAGGCAGGCTCCAAAAATAATTACAAAATCAAATTAGCAAAAAACACGAAAAATAAAAAAAAAAGAAGGAAAGAAAAGAAATATAGAAAATTAAGAAAAATGGAAAAAATGAAAAAGAGGAAAAGCCTAAAGCATTCAACAAAGAAAAATCAAATAGGTCCTTTTTAGCCCAATAAGCTAAAAAAAAAAGAGGATCAACCAAAAAGGAAGTAATAAAAATAAAACAAAAAACAAAAAAAAAGAAACGAAAGGAAAAATTTAAAAAGGACTAGAAAAAAAGAGGAGAGAAAATATGAAATAATAATAATAATAAAATGAAAAGAAAACCAAACAAAATAATAATAATAAATTTATATTTTCCTAAAAAGAAAAAGAAATGAAATGAAAAATTAAAAAAAATTAAAAAAAGAACCTAGAAAAAAAAAAAGCCCACCCAAAACCAGCCTTAAGAACAAAAGAAGGACCAAAATCAGAAAATGGGCAGAGGCCTATAGTTTCAGCCTCACATCCTCTCACCAAGTCTGAAGCCCACATACCTAAGGCAGAAAAAAAAATGTGAAAAGACATAAGAAAAACCCCCCTTTTCTGGAGTTCTCGTTCTCGCATCCTTGAGCAGTAACTCTCAGTGATTAGAAAGGGAGTGAAGGACAACAGACAATGCTAGCCTTGAAGCGAGATGAGTATCGCAAATGATGGAGTAGAGAGGCACACCTAGGTAGAGGTGGAAGAAGGAAACACGTAGAGGTTGAAAGTAACAGTTATGCTCTGATTCTCTATATATTTGGAGGAGGCCGAAATCAAGGGGTTTTTTTTTGTTAGGGATTAGAGCGGGAGAGAAGTGGGAAATGGTGAGAGATTAGCAGAAACAGAGAGAGATGATGGAATCAAAAGAGACGCGATTGGAGGGTTTGAGGGAATAAGAGAAAGAGAAGCTGAGCGAAAGAGGAGAAACTGAGGATTGCTCTAGGGAGGATTGGTTTGGGCTTGAGTGAATCGAAGGGAAAAACAGAAACAGAGAGGGGAAGAGAGCAAGCAAGAATCGAGAGAGGGCAAAAAGGGAGAAGGAGATCTTGATATCAGAGGCCATAACATTCAATGAAGCTTTGAGTAGATAAGGAAGGAGAGCTGGGAAGAGGATTCACCATCTCGGCTTTCTTATAGGTAAATCTTTTAACTGTTCTTCTACTGGGTATTAGTTCCTCTAAGTTTGGTTAAGATTTGATTTTGGAATGTTTCTTACCTCTATATCATCTGGTTTGGTTTTATATTGATGGAAGCTTATCTTACTGTGTACCTTTGATCATTTTCTATGTAGTGTAGAAGGAATAGAACAATCCATATGTTATTGCATATATACTCGTGAATGCTTAGTGACGGTTTTTGAACTGGTATGAAAGTCCGGATTCACATCCAAACAGAGTTTGCCATAGTTTTTTTTTTCCTTTGTGTGTGTGTTTGCATAAGTTTTGCATTTGGATTCTGCTTTTGTAGCATTTATTCCTCATGCTCGAACCATAACGAGTTTTGTAAATGAGATTGGTTCCCATTGATTCTATGTGGCTATGGGATGTTGAGCGTATTCTTTATGCTTACTGCCATGTTCAATGTTTAGAGTTAGGAAAGGTTTTTACAGTGTGCTTGTTTCCAGATGACTTCATTTCTGTTACTAAAAAAGAAAACAAACAAACATGAGTGGATGATAGTTGTAGTTAGTATTTGATTTTGCATTAATAATGCTAGTCACTGTGTTGAGTCTTGAAGCCAATGGGATTTTGGCATATTATACCTATGGTTCCAGTGGATTCGTGAAAGCACAGTGAAATCCCACTTGAATTGACGCTTACACACTGGCTTTAAATCTTTGCTTCGAGTTTGAACTTCATGTGATTATTTATTTTCTATCTCATGCTCATATTAATTGGAATTGCTCTTCCAACTAGTACACCAATCTTATATGATTTCAACATATTGCTGAAAGATGGTGGCTATTGTAGCTTCACTTCTTATTGTGGTTTGATGCAAAATGTATGATTAAATTTGATGTTCATTATTCCTTTTGAGTTGATGTTTCTTTTTAATGCTGGCTTATTTATCATTTAACATGTGGAATCATATGCGGAATATGGGAGAGTCACTCATCATTTCAAATAAGGGAACGAGAAGGTGGAGCCACGTAAAGCTTGGTAGGACAACACCTACGGAGTTCACCATCAATCCAACCAAAAGGATAAGAGGCAATTGAGTTATAGCTGTATAATTTCTCCTTTTACTCTTGTAAATATGTTTATGAGTAACATGGCGAATCACGGTTGAACACCAAACACCCACTCTCACAAATTACTTGTTTTGTTTGTAAATGTTTTTATTTATTTTATTTTGTATTTCGTCACGCTTTACTTTTAGAATAGCCTATGTGGGATTTTGTATCCCCTCAGGCATATAGAAATACATCTATAGGTTACGTGTGGCAATAAAGCCTCTTTGGTATCTATTGGGTTTTGAATTTACGCTTTAATATATTTTGGGATTTAACGCCCCCCTCCCCACCAAATGGTTCTTAGAAGAAAATTTTTAACAAAAAAAAGAGAGCAACAAAAACAAAAGGGAATTAAAATCTTTTTTATAAAAAAATTAAGTTGGGTCTTAAAGATTTATCTTTTCCTTACTAAAGGTTCTTTTGCGAAAATTAAAGAATTGTATGTTAAAAAAAAATTGAAGTTAACTGTTCCTTCTGTAGCCTCTTTTGAAAAAAAAGGGTAAAAATGAAAAAAGAGTTTTATAAATAAAAACAAAAAAAAGTCAAAAAAGACAAAACCAAACAAATACCAACAAAAGAAGAAAACATGAAAAGTAAGTGAGAAATTAATCATTTTTTAGACTTATGAACTTTTCTTTTAAAAAAATATTTTTTTTAGAAATAAAAAATTCTTTAAATGGACAAAAAATGCAAAATGCACATTAAAAAAAATCTACAATCTAAGATAAAAAAAAATTAAAAGTTAAAAAAATAAACAAAAAATATAAAAATCAATCATAAGAAATAAAAATTCAAAATTTGATGAAATTGAATAAAAAAAATTCATTAAAAAAGAAGGAAGAAAAATCAAAATTCAACTAAAAAAATTAAAAAATAATAATCAAAAATTAAAAATTAAAAACAAAAAATAATAAATAATAAATAAATAAGAATGAAAAATTGTAAAAACCACTTTAAAAAAAGGAAGAAAGGAATAGGAAAGGAGAAAGAGCAAGAAGTGAAGTCAATTTAGTTTTGCAAATTATACATACAAAAACAATTTTAAAGTTGTTTCGTTTGTGAAAGTCTAAAATAATTTTTATTTTCTTTCTCTTTTCTAAAAGAAAAAAAAAAAGAACAAGGGAAGAAGAAAAAAAAACAACAACAACAAAAAATGGTGAAAAAATAATAAAATGTCAAACAAAAATAAAAAATAAAAAAAGAGATAAAAACAAAAACAAAATAAATAAACAAAAAAAAACCAAAAAATAAAACAAAAATACACAAAACCAAAAATTAACAAAACAAACAAAAACAAAAAAAATACAAAGAAAAAAAACAAAAATATAAAAAAAATAAATAAACAAAAACAAACCAAAAAACAAAACAAAAAAATACACAAAACCAAAAATTAACAAAACAAACAAAAACAAACCAAAAAAATATAAAAACAAAAAACAAAAACAAACACAATTTTTTATTTGAATTACGTGGACTTTGATCCCTCTTGGAGGGTATGTAGACCCTAGACTCTCATCATAGGCTAAGTTCACCTTTGTAAATAAACATGTTCTTTCAATTTTTATTTCCTTAATTTTTTTTTTTCATTTTACTTTTAATCTTATTTCTTTAATTTCTTTTCTTTCTTTTTACTCTTAATTTTATTTCCTTTAATTTGTTCATTTCTTATTTTGCATGTGATTTGTTAAGGAAGAATTAAAATAGAATTAAGGCCTTTTTACTTTTGCACAACTAACTTAGGATAACCATTCTTAGTAACAGGTATAGTTGGGTGCTTAACACCTTCTCCATTCACAACTGATTCCTGAATCTAAATTTGTTTCGTAGACTGTATTTCAAATTAAAAAGGCTTTTCTAAAGTTTTTCCTTTTCAAAAATTAAAATTTTGTTAGCGACTCCTACTTTAATTTTGATTTTGGTTTGGCGCCACGCGATCGCATTTTCGAGTGTGACAATGCACACAAAATATATCTCATTAATCTCATGGATTAGTAAGTCCAAATGGCATGACTAACCATTCATAAAGTCCATGTCTTATTTTGAATGCAGTTTTCCACTCAATCCTTTCCCTTATCCTAATTTGATGGTATCTTGATTTCAAATCAATTTTTGAAAATATATTAGACCCATGTAATTCATTTAGCATATCATCTAATTTAGGAATGGGATGGTGATACTTTACTGTGATGATATTTACAACTTTACAATCAATGCACATATTCTAAGATCCATCTTTCTTAGGCACAAGAAGTACCATGTAAGGACTCAAACTGTCACTAACATATCCCTTTGCCATGAGATTTTCAACTTGTCTTTAAAGCTCTTTTGTCTCTTTTGGATTGTTTTTATAGGCTGGATGATTTGAAATGGTGGCTCTAAGGATGAAGTCAATATGCTCTATTCCTCTAATGGGTTGTAATCCATTAGGAATGTTTTCAGGAAACACATCTTCAAATTCATGTAATAAAGAATCAACAACATTAGAAAGAGAAGGGTTAAGATCATTAGTATTTAAACAAGCCTCCTTGTAAACAAGTACAAGCATGTATAGGGACTACATCTATTCTTCTTTACAAATGAGTACCTATTTGTAAACCCTTCTTTAATGACCCTTTGGTTAAACTCACAAGGTCTTCCTAAAAGCATATGACCAGCATGTATAGGGACTACATCACACAATACTTTATCATTATATTCACCAATTGAGAATGAAACTAGAATTTTTTTATTGACCTTAATTTCCCCACATTTATTCAACAACTGCAACCTGAAGGTCTAACGTGTTTAATGGCAGACAAGTTCAATTTCTCAACTAATGTAATACTTGTAACATTTGTACAGCTTTCCTTATTAATAACCACACTGCATACCTTATTGCTTTCGATGCAACGAGTAAGGAAAATGTTTTCCCTTTGCTGCTCCATGTCATTTTTTTTACTTATGAATTCAAAGCACATTGAATCACAAGTACTTTTCCCTTTACGGCATATTCAATTCCATTATCACTAGCATCCTCAAGCAGAGGCATGGAATCATTGCTCTCCCTTTTAGTCACCATTTCACCATTGTCACACATAATCATGGCTCTTTTCATGGGGCATTATGAAGCTATATGACATATTCCCAAATACTTAAAGCATTTTATATCTCTATTTCTAGAAGTTAGGAATTAGATTTACCTTTGTTTTTGGCAAAAACTTTATCTTTGCCTTTGGAAACTTCTTTTTGAATAGCCTTTTCTTCCTTCTTCCAATTCGGTCTTAAAAAGGAACCAGAGCTTGAATTGTACTTTGCTACTCTCCACTATGTTAGCTATCTCTTTATTTGGCCTATTCAGAAATTGAGCCATTGTGGCTTTCCTATCTTCCTTAACATTAGCCTTATAATAGCCACCTTCATTTCCTTATAATATTCCTCCACATTTTTAGAGCCTTATCTAAGACTTTGCAATTTTTGATAGAGGTCCCTATAGTAATGGCTAGGGATAAATCTTCTCTTCATCAAAGCCTTCATTTCCCTTCAAGTTTCTATAGGTCTCTTATCATTTCTTCTTCTATTAAAAACAACTTATCTCATCATATCATTGCATAATTAGTACTCTCAATTACTACCAACTTTACCTTTTTTGCTTGAGAGTAATTATGGTAATAAAAATCAACTCTATCTTTTTCTCCCACTCCAAATAAGCTTCAAGGTCATTTCTACTTTGGAAAAAAGGTATCTTCATTTTGATATTACGAAGGTTTCCATATGCCCTATTTCTATTTCTTGGAATATTCCTTCCCTTTTCATATTTAACTCCTCTAGATCTATTTCTACCCATTTCAATCTCAGGCTCATAATCTTCCCTAGTTTCACTTCCTGCTTCATTTCCATATTTAGACTTATCCATATACCTATGATCATGCCTAACATGTCTCTTACGATTGAGGTTTCTATTAGGCTATCTGCTTTGAAGTTTGCAATAATTGTATCTTACCTATCCATCCTTTGCCTAATTTCTCCAAAAACCATATTGAAGTGTTCAAGTTGCTATTGCATAGCATTAATGATGAACTCCATGTTCCTTGGATCTCCACCACTTGGTGCTTCCTCCCAATTAGACATTTTGGAAGCTATAAGAAATTTTGTTAGAGAACAAAATATTCACACACTCCCTTGCATGTGTGCCCTCTAAAGATCTCACTCTACCTCATGTTTCACTTTTTTATAAGCTTTAATGATGTTGGTCTCACAAACTCTTGCCTCTTTCCACACTCTTAGTCTTCTCTTTTGGCTCTTTAGAGAAATTAATCAAACTAATTCAAAGGCCATCACAATTCTTGTAGAATTGAACTCAACACATAGAGATAAATGAAAGTGGATGTTAAGAGAGAATTAGGAATTTTAAGAATAAGAATTTCAAGGCACAGAAATTTTGTAGAATTCTAACCAAAGTCAAAAAAACAATTCTTAATAGATTAACACTTAGACCTTTTTTTTTTAACTTTTTACTCTTTTTTTTTGGTCCTTTTTTTTTCCTCTACTATATTCCTTGTTTTTGTTCTTTTCTTTTTAAATGCATAATACTAAACAAAATAGATAGAATTTGGTGATGAAGAAGATGAAAAGATGGATAGAAAGGAGGAAATAGAAAACATACTTGGAAACAAGAATGAAGTCAAATACACAATAGAAGAGTAAAGGATAATGACCTAATTTTATAACTGAAGCTTTTATACCAAGATGGTGTGAACCCAAAAAGGATTAGAGCTTATGAACCCATAGCCAATCCAATACAGTCACCCCAAGAAAGCTAAGAATTAGGCTTAGTTAATCCACTTGAACCCTTGAGTATAAAGAAACAAGGACTTGAAGTGTTGAAGATGCCACAAGGTTGATCAAACCTTTATAAGTCAGAAAAGTTCAATGAAGAACCAAGAGACGAACACTTCACAAGGTTGAAAATCTAGAGTATTCTCTCTTAACTAATAATACTTCAAAATTGTTATTACAAGTGATGGAAAGTGTCGTATATGTAGGTAAAATCTAATAAGTGAGACTAGGAAATATGCACTTAAAGACTCAAAATAGTTAACGATTGACATAACTAGCCTAGGAAAATAACAAAGACTTTGAACTTAATTACTTTAGGAAAACAACAAAGACATAAAACTTAATTAGCTTAGGAAATATAAAATAGCCATACAAAATTAGCCCACTTAATGAGCTATAAATCAATATGTGTAGTCCAAAGAACCAAATGTAAGCCCAAGTGAGTCAATCTATGTATGGACCTTGGTCTATACTCTTTAGCTAGTAGTGTTTTGGCCCAAAAAACCTTTAACAACTCCATCTTTAACTTAAAGGACCTTAAAGATTGCTTGATTAGTGCTTTGGTCTTCCTTAATGTTAGTAGGCCTAATTATCATTTGCTTCGCCCAAGTTTTTTGAACAAGCCCATTCAAAACTTTTTTAAATCTTCTAGCTTGTGCTTTTGTAATAGGCACACTTAGAATATGCAATGGATTACTTGAAGTACTTGAATTAACTTGTTCTCTTTAATGGTGTGCATCACTGTTGTCAAAGTTGGAGAGTTGAACCGATGGTGGCTATAGAGGAGTTAAAGAGAGCGATGGTGTTGAGGGAGTCATCGAGAGAAGTGTATAAGGATAAAGGAAATTGTCTAAAATGAAGAGAAAGATTAACAGAATTTGATTTTATAAGATTAATTTTTTGTTTGGTGCTGGTTAGATTATAATTTTTAAAGATACTAATATGATCCTAAAATTGTTGTTTAAGTCACACCTAGTAGCCCAATAAAATTAACTTACCTATTAATTTTATTCATTCACTTAAATAGAAATTTGCATTATAGAATTTACAAAAGAAGGTCAGATAATTTTTTAAGGAAGGAAAAAAATCTACAAAACACTATCTGCATATATAGAGGAAAGAAGGAAGCCTTCATCATTTACAAATTGCTCTTACCAAGCAAAAATCCCCATTGCCATTGATGATTCAACTGTTAGGTTAATTTTTTTTTAAACGCCAAATGTCACATGATATTTAATGCACTTTACATCCTTATTATGTAGTGCCTATGCTATTCAAGATCTAAAATGTTTAAAAAATAAAAAATTAAACTTCTTTTTCAAAAACAAAATCTTTACCTCTCCTTTTTGGAAAGCACAATATTCCTTATCACGTAGAAGCACAACAGGAGATCTAGATACTATTTGATGTCACATATTGAGAAAGTAAGGCGTTTGTATATCATCTAGGTATATTATGATGCTTGACCTCATATTAGGGTGCAAAAGCCTATATCTCTTTATGTATTATGCACTTGTATGTTATATGCAAAAAATTGTGTCTCATAACAAAATGCTAATGGCAATTCTTTTTAGTACATAACCAAAAGCACTTTATACTTTAAAATTTCTAATTTACATATGCCATAATTAATTTAGTAGGAGATTGTAATGTTACTTAAGTGCAAATTGTGTGATATCAACAAATTAAATTTTAATAAGCATTTGTTTATGAAATAATAAACAAAAGATACTTTAAAATTGAAATACTAAATTTACCTTATGCAAAAGTATTGTATGCTAAAGACTGTCACACCCAAAAATGCGACCGCGTGGCGCCTTTCTCAAAGAAATTTGAAAAATTCGATTTTCAAATGAAATCAAAAATCAAATTTTAAAATTGAAAATGTAATAATAGTAGGATTCAGGAGTCGCCATCAAAATTTTATTTTTGAAAGGCAAAACTTTGAAAAAGCCTTTTTATTTGAAAAATGGTCTACGAACCGGAAAATGGATTCGGGAGTCGATTGTGAGTGGGGAAGGTGTTAGGCACCCCACTACACCTGTTACTAAAAACGGTTACCTTAAGTCAGTTGTGCAAAAATAAAATGGCATAAATTCTATTTTAACTCTCCCTAACAAATCACATGTAAAATAGGAATAAAGAAATTAAAGAAGATAAAATAAAAAGTAGAAAAAGAAAGGAAATCAATTTTAAAATAAAACATAAAGAAATTCAAGAATAAGAATGAAATTAAAAGGAAAAAAATGTTTATTTACAAGGGCGGACTTGACCTAGGATGAGAGCCTAGGGCCTACGTATTCTTTAAAAGGGATCAAAGTCCACGTAGTTCGAGTGAAAATTGTATGTGGTTGATGTTTTATTTTGTTTTTGCTTTTGTTATTTTTTGTTTGGCTTATATTTGATTTTTAATTTTATTTTATATTTTATATTTTTTTTACTTTTGATTTTTATTATTTTTTTTAAGACAAAGAAAATAAAATTTACTTTTTTTTAAACAAATAAAACGATTTTGAAATTGATTGATATGTTTTAATTTGTTAAGAATAAATGTAATCTTACTTTCTGTTTATCTTTTCAATTTTTTTTCCTCTTTTCTTCTTATCATCCTTTGTTTTTTTTCCATTTTCTCTTTCTATGTCTTGTTTGATTTTGTTTCATTTTTCCTTTGTTTTGTTTCTTTTAAGTAGATTTTTGTTTATGTTTTGTTTTTATTTTTTTTATTCTTGTTTATTTTTGCTATTGATTTATTTTTAAAATTTTTTTATTTCTTTTTTTTTAAAATTTTATATAACTCAGTTTTCACATTTTATTTTGTAAAAAGACAACAAAAATGGAGATTACTTTCTCCTTTAGCAAATAAAACAATTTTAGAAATGGGTTGGTATGTTTGATTCACTAAGGGTAGATGTAAGCTTCCTTTTCTAGCATTTTAATTTTTTTCCTTTCTCTTTTTCATTTTTGTTTTTTTTTGTTTTGTTTTTTGTTAATTTTTCATTCTTTTTAATTTTAATTTTTTTAATTTCTGTTTTGGTTTTCTTTTGTTTTTTGTTTTTGTACTTTTTTAGTTTTTTGTTTGGTTTTGTCTGGTTTTTTTTTTACCTTTGTTTCTTCACTTTTTCTTGGTTAATTTTTATTTTGTGTTTTGTTTTATTTTACTTATTTTATTTTTTTATTTGTGTTTTTCTTTGTTTTGTTTGTGTTTATTTTTTGTTTGTCTTCTCCTTATTGCTTTTATCTTCTTTTGTTTTTTGTTTTCTTATTCTTATCCGTTTTTTTTTTACTTTTGGTTTTCTTATTATCATTTCTTAGTTTTTTTTATCCTTATAATTAAATTAATTCTTAGTTGTCAAAACTAAAGTTGGAAAGAAAATCTAAAGTCAACAAAGGGAAAATTAAGTTTTGTTTATTATTTTTTTCAGAAATGAAAATTAAAACAAAACAGAAAGCTTGGTTTCCTTAAAGTTTAGTTTGGGATTTGAAAAAATTTATTTAACTTGTAAAACCATTTCTTTTCGTTCTTGTTTTTTTTTTTCTTGTTTTATCCTACCTCCTTTTTAAAACCCTTTTTTTTTTACATAGAAAGAAAAATCAAAACATTATTGAAATGTAAATTTGAAACCCAAATAAGTACCAAGGAGGCTTTATTGCCTCACATGACTTATAGATTTATTCCTATGTGCCTGAGGGGATAAAAATAATTCCACACAGCTATTCTAAAAAAAAGTAAAACAAGATAAGAATAAAAACAAAACATGTAAAAGTACAAGACAATTTGTGATAGTATGTGTTTTGTGTATAAGTAACCAAATAACGCATTATTTTGAACAATATTTACAAATGAAATAGGAATATGAAAGACATCACTTGCTTGCGTTGCTGCCTTTCTCCAGGATGTTGCCTTTTCATTTCCCAGCTTGTCATTGTTCTTCTTAATCACCTGATAACTCATGAAGTCTCTCCTCAGCCTTCCCTTTGATCTCTGATAAAACACCTTCTTGTATCCTCTCTGCCAATTTTGTTGTTCCCTATATTCAAATGAACCAGAAAAGATAGAAGAAAGTATAATTGGTTTAGGCCCAAGTTTCAATAGGAACTAATCAAAGTTCAAGCTATTAAAAAAAAGCATCAAAGAAAGCCTATGTAGCTTAAAGATAAAAAAATTTTACAGCATAAAAATTCTCAGTCTCATACCACAACACTGTCAGGATTTTGGCACTAAGCTTGCAACACATGATTTTGGCGCTAATAGCATCACAAGTAATGCAATCGTGTGAACATGGAATTCTATGCTAAAAACACATATTTTTAATCCAATTTTAAGCTCAAAGTAGAGTCCACTAATATGCAGCCAACTAAATGCAGAATTCTACATAGCTATACGTGGTGCTTTTAGCTCAAAACGAAATAGCAATTGGCAGAATTCTAGATGCATAATTTTTGCACAAGATACCAACAACGACGAAAATGAACAAGGATTTGGCCACACATAAAAAAAACACCTCTCATAAAAAACATTTAATACACTTATGCAGATGTTAGTACTAGCATCTAACAATATCCTTGACCTTCCAGCAGGCATGGATCAATAACATTAACGAAGGAATGAATTACTGTGCCAGCAGTGAAACAAAAAAAGTTCACATGAGGGACAGAGCAGACAATAATCTACTCCAAAGTAAGGTCCCTAGCATTTGAATCAAACAAATAGTTTTTAATCCCCTGAATCCTTTCTCACCAAATTGCTACACACTTTTAAGCATTCAATAATTAATCGTGCCATATAAGACAATGGGTGATTTTCCAAAATTCAACCAAACTCATTCATTAACCATTTATAAAACATTTGAAGGCAAGAATCAAATTGGCAAAATTACCTTGGGTGAAGCTTCAATATTCGAATCCGACAGCTTTGATTTCAGAGTCCTTTTTTTTTTTCTAGCTGCTGTGCCAGATTTGCTTCCTCTGCCTTCAATCCCTCTCAATTTCTTTCTGTGTTGGTTTGTTGAAACAAATAGTCACTGCCTCTCTCATCTTGTTCTTCTCAAAACTGAAACAGAGCCTCCTTCTCCGTTTCTCCTCCTCTTTCTCTGCTACTCTATCATTATGAGCTTGAGTGGGTGTATCAAGTTTTTAGTTAGAGTAGAGATGAGATTTGGCGGTGTCTGATCTAGAAGACATGGCATGGGAGAAGCTTCTCTGATGCTCTGGGAGTCGCCATTGTGAGGGAGGCTCCGTGCGTGAGTTAGGATCTTTTACCTCTAGGAGTCACCGTGTGTGAAGGCTCTGCCTGTGGGAGAAAACTTTTTGATCTTCCACCCTTTTTCTTGACCCTTCCTCTCAGTTTTTACTCTTTCCCCTTCTGTGCACTCAAAAATCTTTTTTTTTTTACGATCTCCTGCTTCTTCTCTCGCTCTCTCGTTCTCCTCCTGCACCCCAGACCCCCTCACTCTCCCCTTTTCCTCTAGCTCCGGGGTCCTCCTTTCGATACCCTTTTCAATCTGAAAAATCCCCTCTCGCCTCTTCCCCTCTTCTCCCTCAGTCTGTGTGTCTCCCTCTCTCTTTTTGTCCGTCTCCTTTCTCAAATCTCCCTTTTCTCCCCCGATCTCCCCGCTTTGACTCTCCTCCTCTCTTCCTCTCTTTTCTCCCTGCGTCTGTCCTTCCTCGCGTTCCCCCCGCCTTTTTGAGTTTTCGATCTCTTTTCCATTTTCTGACCCTCTCTCTTTTCGAGCGTCCGTCCCCCTACCCTGTGCCCCTCTGTCTGCTCCCTAGTGCCTCCCCTTTTCTCAGTGTGTCGCTCCTTTTTCTTTTGTCCATCTGTGCGTGTTGCTCTTTGTCTGCTCGAGGAGGGGACTGAATAGATGGGGGACCTCAGGAGCCATCGGGTAGGTTTCCAGAGGATCCGGACGTGTGGGCTGGCTTAAGGGTTGTTGGGCTGAGGGTGATTGGGCTAAGAAGGGAAATGGGTTTTTTCTTTGTTGTTTTTTTGGGCTTAGGTTTTAGTAGTTGGGCTTTAGATTGAGCTGAAAGTGGGCCCTTTTTTTTTTTGGGCTCTACTGAATTAAGCTCCAATTTTTTCATATTAAGTTTTCCCTTTTTAAATTTATATTATTTTGACATTTTTTGTGGTTTTTTTTATAATATTTTTTTTTTACTTTATATGCTTTTAGTCTTTTTATTTTTTATTTTTTTAATTCATTTTTCTTTTCTTTCTCTAGTCTCTCTTGATTTTTGATTTTTTGATATTTTTAAAATTCCATTTGTTTTTAGATTTTTGTTACTTCCTCTTTGATTCTTCTTTTGTTTTAATTTTAGATTAATGGGCTTTTACTTCCTCTTTTTTTTTTAATTTTATTTTTACGTTCTTTCTCCTTTGATTTTTTCCTTGAGCTTATTAAACTAAAAAAAACTTGTTTGATTATTTTTATTTTTATTATTATTTATTAGTTTAATTTTATTATTATTTTTAGAGTATACCCGGACAAAATACGGTGTTCACAAAGACACACAAACAAAGAACACAAAATAGTTAAGTTAATTTTTCCTGTATCATGTATTACAGCAAAAGTCACCTTTTTTCCCCTATCTCCATGAAATTAATCAATGGCACTTTGATTAAAACATGTGACTACTAATCAATAATACTAGTGTTGACATGTTCCTATGTACATTCATGATCAACATTTTTCATCTAAAATAAAATTTAGAGATAAACTTAAACCCTATAGAATGAGGTCAATGTAAAGGAAGATTTAGGTAGTGGAGAAGACATATAGCTTTGGGGACATTTATAAGAAATCCATAAACTACCTTTCAACTAATGATAATCCTCAATCACTATTCAAGTTAGGCTTACAGAAAATTGAAAACCCAATACAAAAAGTTTATCTCACTTGTTTTAGGGGCTTAATGCTTTTTTTTTTTTTCTTCGAACCATTTCTAGCAACATCATTTCATAGCTATAAATGCCATACATGTGTAAAACCCTTTAACACTTCTTTTCCACATTTCTGAATTGCTAGTGTCTCTCCAACATTTGGGAAGAGCTTTCAAGACCCAAAATCTGGGATGGCAATAAATGCATTACACTAATATGTCATGGTATTGGTAGTGGTGGAAGATTCTACTTCTAATCTTATAGGGGAAGTCATGACAGGCTTTGGTGGCATTTCCAATGAATCTAGGCTTTCTTCTAACATTTTAATCACTCTACTTATCGTAGGTCTTTGAGTTGGAAATGTCTGAGTGCACCATAAAGCCACAATGGTCATTCTCTTTGCAATATCGTTTTCCTCCATGGTGTTCACCCCATTATGTCCCAAATTGTTGCCTTGCTCAAGTTTATCGTAAATACAATCCGGAAAATAAATCTCATTTGAGCAATTGGCCTTAGTATTCATGTTCTTTTCCCCTCCAACCATATCTAATAGCATCATTCCATAACTATAAACATCAGACTTGTGCGAAACTCCTCCTACATTTCTATTCCAAACTTCTGGAGCAAGATATCCTATAGTCCCTCTAGCTTCTGAAATTGAAATGATGCTTTCTTTCCTAGGACAAAGCTTAGCAAGCCCAAAATCTGAGATCTTAGGACAAAAGTTTTCATCCAAAAGGATGTTATGTGGCTTTATGTCAAAATGTAAAATTTGAGTATTGCATCCTCTATGCAAGTATTCAAGCCCTCGAGCTGTCCCAATTGCAATTTGGTACAAATTGTCCCAAGTCAAGGATGGAGTAGTTTTATCTACCTTGTTAGAAATGAACTTGTCAAGGGATCCATTGGCCATAAATTCATAAATAAGAGCCTTTTTTCTCCTTTCCAAACAAAACCCAAGAAGGGTGACAACATTAACATGGGAAGTTTTACTGATGCTAGCAACCTCATTGATAAATTCTTCTCCGTTCCCTTTGGATGGCTTCAATATCTTTACAGCTACAGGGCAGCCATTAAGTAGCTTTCCTTTATATACAGCACCATTACCACCTTGTCCCAATTTGACTTCGAAAGAATTGGTCATTTTCTTGACATTTACAAATTTATATCTTGTGAGAGACAAAGATCCATGGTTTCTAATGAAGGCCTCCATATTTTGGTCAACCTTAGATATCTTCCAAAATTCTAGTTTCTGTCCCAATAATTTGATTGTACAATAGAAAAGAGTAATACATATTAGCAGTGTTCCAGTTGCTCCACTCGTAAAACCTATCACATATAATAGGTAAATCATTAAGTAGGAAATATGATAGATTCCTCAATTTCTAGGATACAATATGTGGTCAGGATGCTTGAAAAAAAAGTCTTCTAAAATAAATGAGAAAAAAAAATTCTGCGATCTTAGAATGAAAAATTTTGACATCTGGCTATATTTTAATCTATATATATATATATATATATGCTAATTTAGATGGTACTATTCAGTTATATATTTATGCTTATTGCTTCGACTGGGTGCTCCTCTGATATGTGCCTAATCTCTTTTTCGCCCATATATATATATATAAGAAGAAGTTCATTTAAAACCACCCAGCTGAAGCACCATCAACAACAAGGTAGTATGAAAAATGGTAAGACATAGCAACTTATATGGAGGATTGAATTGAAAGATAACAAATACTGCACAAAATTGTAAAGTAAAAAACGAAACAAGAAGTTCAATCCATTACCTATTATATGTTTCCTCTTCAAATTCCGTGAATTTTCTGCAACTATGAGCAAAGAGAAATTAGTGCTAAACTCAATCATGCAACTGTGTGACTGTGAGCATTTGTGTTGTTTCCCGATAATACACGTTTCAAGAATTTTCAATTAGAAGTCTACAGCATTTTCATTTAGTTAAAGATAAAAATTAGCAATTTTTTTTTAAATGTTTGTATTAGATTATTCAATAAGAATATAACGAATCAATTTTTTCTTTACAACTAGTTGATTCTTTTAAAACATCCATCCACTAGTGATAAGTGTACTAGAGAACTTACTAACAAACATCTAAAAACTAGACTTGAGTTTTCTCTCCTTGGTTAATCTCCTGACACTGAAGAGTTGTTAGCCAACTTGAAGTTGGCTTTGCAGGCCTGCTTTTGAATAGCTAGGCTTAATTAGTGTATCGTTCACAATATCAGCCAAGTTGAAGATGAGGCTTTCATAGTTTTCAAAAGCGGAATTGTGGATGTGGAGAGTTAGGAGTATTGAGTATTGATTCCTTTCAGCCCAATAGAGAAAAGCAAGTCGACTTCAACAACGAGAAGAATGAAACCGGGTCGGAAACAGTGGAACGTCTTCTCATATACAGGACGGATGGATAGTACTTATATAAGCACTTATATGGGTGCCGCTTTTAATGGGTGAGGGTTGTTAGATTTTCTTTTTGTGAGAAGTAATGGGGGATTACAGGGAAGACTCAACAAGAACTAGTTGAAAGACTTGATGGAGGAGTTACCGGATTTCCATCATGCCACCCAAAAAAAAAAAGAAAAAAAAAACAAAACAAAACCAAAAGCAAAAACAAAATAAAAAATCACTTGTAATAAAAGATAACTACTTTTGAAGATGTCAGCACTGAGCACCCACTTAATATTGCGTTCAGCTTCCCTGCAGTTCACGC